>LHUT01008246.1:0-10146 GCA_001412135.1 Silene latifolia subsp. alba | reverse complement strand
AAAATATGCATGTAATGGGATTCGAACCCGGGCTAATAGGTGGAAAACCAAAGTCTTTACCATTGAACAACAAGATAATATAGATTTAATGGGCTATTATTTAGTTATCTACTGTTCAGCAATATTTGGGGTAGCAAAAATCCGTCTTCTAAACCAATTTTTTTATGTTTGGGGTAGCGGTCGCCACCTGTTGCTACCAGGTGGGTCATTGTTCCTCAGGAGTCTCGGTGTCAAATATCGGTCAGAGAGAAAACTGATGCAATCTTTTATATTTTCACAGGTTCTTTTGGAAGGCAAAGGTGCATCACATATCTCAACATTGAAACAGTATCAAGCTAAGGCGAATTATTTCGCCTGCGCTTGCTTACAAAAGAACAACGGCTACAATGTTCAACTCACTCCCGGTAATTAAGCTCAAAAGTCCGTAACTTTGTTTGATGGTGAAATTATGCAATCAATATTTGATTCTAATTTCTGGTGTGTTAATCAGGTGGCTTAGTGTATGTACGCGAATGGAACAACATGCAATACGCATCCTCGTCTGCTTTCCTTGTTGCGGCCTACTCCCAGTATCTCTCGGCTGCTAAAGCCGTTGTTAGCTGTCCTGATGGAGTAGTGAAGCCTCAAGACCTCCTTAACTTTGCAAAATCACAGGTACAGTCGTTGCATTAACCGACACTTACTAGGTAGAGTTGCCTTACTGCGCGCTATATTTATAGCTCCAGTTGTATAATAAGCTTTGTACAACTACTTAGAGCTGGCCATCAGCACGGGCTGGCCCGGCCCGCCTTGACCCGTTATTTTATACAACTTGGCCTAACCCGGCCTGGCCCGGCATTAACCCTAGCCTGGCCCGGGTCCTGAAATTTCAGCCCGGCCAACCCTTGGCCCATTTTAGCAAAAGTAAAAAATAAAAAAATAAAACGGTAAGGCCCGACCCGCCCTTGGCCCGCCTCGGGTCCTGGTCCCGGTCAAGCTTATCTCAACACAGCCCGTCCCGGCCCGGCCAAGCCCGGCCCGAGTACAGGTCTACAACTACTATACATTTATTCGAGCTTATGTGTAATTTTTCTGAGCTTTTCAAAAGTTTATTTTTTTTAATGTTTAACGGTGTGAATTCAGAAACTTAAGAGTATAGCTCAGAATCTTTAAAACAAAACTCGAAAACTTTAGACACGTTTTTGTAATGTTACAAATGCTAAGGCCATCCTTATTGTACAGGCTGATTACTTCTTAGGAAACAATCCCAAGTCAATGAGCTACTTGGTGGGTTACGGTGCAAACTACCCGATCCAAGTACACCACAGAGGCGCATCCATCCCGTCAATCTCTGTCCTAAGCAATGCGGTGGGTTGTGTGCAAGGGTATGAATCCTGGTACCATTGTTCTGACAAGAATCCCAATGTCATCCACGGTGCCCTTGTCGGAGGTCCAGACAGTAATGATAATTTTGACGATGATCGATCCAATTATGAGCAAACCGAGCCTACTCTCTCCGGTACTGCTCCCCTCATTGGCCTTTTTGCCAAGTTGAGGAGCTCAAGCGCCAACTCAGGTTCCCTTTTACGGCTGTCAAAAAAAAAATATTCAGTTACCCAGTTCTGTCATTTTGTAATGTTAGATTATTGTCAATTTTTGCAGAATCGAATTCTCAACCCCTTCAAGCCAAGTCATACAACGGACCATCATCGTCCTCAGGTTAACTACTACTCCTTCTGTTTCAGGGAAAATAAAACAAATGTAAATTATTGACTAGGAATGAGGGAATACTCCATATTTCTTCAACTAATTTCTTTTAGTTAGTTTACATTCGCTTTCCTAGAGATGAAACCGACTGATTAATAATATCAACTTCCTGCAGACGTTCCGATCAAATTCCTGCACTCCATAACAAATACATGGACCGACAAAGGTGTAACATCATATCGACATAAGGTGCTCGTTAAGAACGCATCATCTAAGAAAATCAAAGATCTCAAGTTGAAGATCGAAAACCTCTTTGGGCCAGTATACGGTCTAATTCAAACACAACAGAAGAACGTTTACAAAACACCGCCTTATCTCAGTGTGTTACAAGCTGGTCAAGAATTCACTTTCGTTTACATTCAAGGTGGCCCTCAAGCTAAGGTTTCTGTCTTCAGCTACAACTAGAGCGCGCCCCATGAAAATCGTTTCTGGCTTATGCCATTGTAATTTTGTATATTTGACAACATTCAGAAGTGGGTCATTCTGCAACGAAAACATTGCAGAAAGGTCGATGGAGGTAATACTGCGTACATCACATTGACCGCCTCCTTTCTCGGTTTTAAAGGGAAATTTGTAAATTAGGATGTCAGAGCTTTTTTGCTGTGTGTATTTGGAGATGAAATGAAGGCATCCAATCACATCTACCAACTTTCAAGTGTCACAGAAATACCGATATTAGCAAATTTTCAGACAGATCGAGAAATTTACTTACCCAACCCTCGCTAAGCTATTTTGATGTAAAATCCTGAACTTAAATCCTGTAAAATTGCATCTTCCAACAATTACAATCTCAGAACCGACTAAACGACAGCAAACAGCAACTGTGCTGTGTGACGACTTGCTGTTCGTGTGTTGCACATCAGTTACAAAAACCTTGTACCAATTTAAACGGAAATCACAAGCTTCAACACTATTCTGAAATTAACTGAAATTAAATCGATACTGCTTGTAGAATCAATAAAGACGATAAGGTGTCACTTCATTAAACATCTCACTCAAAATGCGATCAAAGCGCATTCCATAATTTTGAAGTACTATCATAGATTAACAAAATAAAGACGAAAAAAGGTAAATATCCGTTCTCAGCTAATCCTAAACAAACAAAAATTGTATGCCTATTACAAATTAAGGCTAGAGATAATAGAGAGCACAATGCAGCTTCTGCAACTGAATAACTGCTAATCGCGCTCTTCGGATTTAGGGTACAGAATCTAGTCATCGCCGAATGTGGTCTTCTTTCCTGTATTATTAGCAATGTCAAAATATTTAAGTCGCAAGACTCATAACCATTGAATTTTAGTCACGGCCAGTACAAAGGTAAATTATGTTATAACAGCGAGAGAGATACCTGAAGCCATGGCAGTGACACTAGGCCTGGGTGTTCCTCTTCCTCTACCTCGGCCACCATCTCTGCCACCCCGGGAGCCGAAACGACCACCACCACTATCTCTGCCACCTCGGCCTCCAAAGCGACCACCACCACTATCTCTGCCACCTCGGCCTCCGAAGCGACCACCGCCTCCAAACCTACCACCACTACCACCAGCAGTGTCGCCCCGTGGCTTAGCCTCTTGCACTGTCAGGTAATAACCGCCATCAAGTTCAGTGCCATCTTTACCTAATGCTTCATTGAGAGCATTGCTGTCTGTGAAATCTATATAAGCCATCCTGTGCCACCAACAAATCCAAATTAAGCCAACAGTGAGATAAGTATACAGCCACGGAATAATGCAGTGTATCTGCTGAAGTCGCTGCATCAGCAGGCATTATATAAACAAAATCTCAATTCAGAAATGACCTTTTCCGCCTAAAGTCAAGACAACAACATTCGACCATTTTACGATAAAAAGTGAATTTTAGTTATAACATTTTATCTTTAAAGTCGAATTTTCTTATAAAATGCATTTTCTTGTGTCAAGTTAAGACTGTTTTAAGGGAAAATAAAAACAGCGCTGGTAGTTCCTTTTAAACCCAAAAAAATACACAGTAAAACAAGACTATAAGAAGAGAGAAAGAAACTAACCCTTTAGGACGTCCAGTTTCATAATCTGGTGGGATAGACACCCGTGAAATCTCGCCACAAGACTCGAAAACATTTGTCAAAGCACTCCTAATCTGAATCAAAATAAAGCATCCACAAAATTCAATTCCTGTTGGATGAATTTGACAAAAAAAAAACTTTAGAAAATGTTGAATCAGTTACCTCGTCTTCTCCAAGATCAGCGTTAAATCCTCTCACAAATGCAGTCTGTCCTTGGGTTCTGCCTCCTTTCTGAAAGGAGTTGTTGTTGTCTCTGCAATACACAAAGAAAAAGAGTTAAAAATTATTGAAAGTAGTATAAAGCAAATATGGAAAAAAAAAGAACCATAAATAGTAAATACCGTGGAGTATAAGCAGGTCTTTCTGCTCTCTCATGCGCTATGTCAAGTCTAATTGGGCGTTCTAACAATGGCTGCTCACTCAGTTCCAGCGCCTGGAGAAAGTATTGAAGTAATTAGTACAGTCTACGTAGATTATCCTGCATAATTAAATAGAAGAATAGGGGAAAAACACAATTTGTCTTCCAACTAAGTTACACTTGCAAGGACAAATCCAATTTAGAAGCGGAAATAACATCTGTCCCTTTAAATGGGATGTTTAAAGGTGACCTGGGGTTTTTAATAGTGATCTTTCATCGAAAGAGATGGTTAAACAAAAAGAGCTTACCTTTTGAGCTTCTTCAGCAGTTGCAAATTCTACATGGCCGTAACCCTTGAGTTCGCCCTCGGGATTATAGCTAAACCTAACATCTACAACTTCACCGACTGGTTTGAAGAAATCGCGCCTAATATAATAATTAAATCGTTAAGAACAAAACTTTACTACAATAAATCTCAATAAAGATGGTTTTCAAGTCCCCGCAAAACAAAAAACATACACGTGTGACTCTTGAATGGAGTAAGAAAGATTCCCCATAAATAGCGTTTTCGACCCAGTAGTTGCTGGAGTTGCTGGAGTTTTTGGCTGTAAAAAAAGCATGATAAAATATGAAACTGAGAACAGCCCTCCTAAATACTAAAATCATGTCCGAATACACCTCCAGATAGTGAAAAGTGGAAACGAGACAATTAAAAGTACGCGACATACCGTTTTCTGGAAAACTGGAGTTGATTTCTCAGCATCAACCATTTCTACATCAGTGTCCTGTAAAACAAGAAAAGTTTGAAAATTAACTCTAATATCTATGTAAGCAGAAAGCATTGTTGTCCCATTATTTTTGAATAAAAAACCAACTGCTTAAGATCCTTTTTAAGTTCCCAATTTCCCATCGCCATTGGAGAAAAAGACGAACTTGAATTCCACAAAAAATTGTGAAATATGATTGTCAATGATGAAAGTGGCCAATATTCAATTTTACCTTTTTCATGGGAGTCTTGAGCGACTTCTTTTCATCTTCTTCATCACTCTCGTCCTCATCAGATGAGTCGTCAGAACTGCTGCTTTTCTTTGAATCATTTGCCTGGGGAAGTAGCAAAACCAGAAAAAAAAATAGAGGAATTAGGGCTCAGATTGGAAATAATATAGGGTACATGGAATTATTAGGGAACATATTTGACACAGGAACTCACCTTTTTAACAGGCTGAGCCTTAGCAGGCTCATCAGAGTCATCATCAGAGCTCTCCTCCTCAGAGGAGCTGCTGTCAGCCTTCACTTGTTTTGCAACCGGCTTTACCGCAGGGGTACCCTATAGAACAGCCGCAACATTAAAAAGACATACTAATGAAATGGCATGTGCTGAAAAACAGATTAAGATAATGGCATCCTCGTCAGCAGAAGCAAGTTAGGAGGAATATTATTTATCGAGTTACAAGTCAATAAACTAATCTGATTAAATAGAATGAGGATCTATTTGTACAGCACCTAAAACCAACTTAATTTCCGATGAACAGAATGGCAAGTTTAATTATTGGATTTCTCTTCCAATTACTAGAGTTCAGATATTTGAAGGAAAATTCACATACATTTGCTTTTTTAGCTTTTGGCTCATCCTCGTCACTATCAGAGCTATCTTCTTCCTCAGAAGAACTGTCACTTGATGATTCAGCTTTCTTTTTAGTGGCAGCAACAGGTGCAGTTTTGACGACTGTCTTCACATCTTCGTCTGAGCTCTCATCATCAGAAGAATCGCTAGATTCAGCAGGTTTCTTTTCAGCCATCTTAACATCCTTAACATCCTTTTCCTGCAAGTATTTTACCACAAATCAATCCTCTCCAACAAAATATGAAAGACAACACCAATGGTACCACCACGTCAACAAAAATTGTGCGAACATGACATCAACTATGAGCTGACAGTTGAAATCTTAACCAGATCTAAAATAATCAGAGAACAAACAAAAAATGAAAAGCGGAATAAAAAATTTGTAAGAAAATTAAAAGAATTTGGAAACACTTTTTAATAGATATGCAGTTTTGGCAAACATTCTAACATTACAAGAACAAAAGATAAACAAGCACAGATATTAAAAATAATATAAAAAAAAGGTAGATTTCTGAATTGTCAGCACCATGTTCAGAACAACAAAACTCAAAGTATGTTTCACAAACTCACATCTTCATCTGAGCTGCTGTCATCTGAGGAAGAATCACTTGATTCAACGGGTTTCTTCTCGGCCTTCTTAGGTTGAGCTACAGGCTTCTTTTTCTCCTGGAAATTTACAATGAACAAATCCATTATCTCCAGCAGCAACAAAAAACCAAGACAGACCAATAAATAAACACAAAAACCCTGGTCCAAAAATGACTCGGGTTCGGCAAATATAAACCAACGTTTGAAATTGCAATCAGATCTTAAACAATGATTAAAGATCACCCAAAACTAAACAAAAAGCAAGAAAAACAACTAAAGTGTGTTTCACCAACTCACATCTTCATCAGAGCTGCTGTCATCTGAAGATGATTCAACAGGTTTCTTCTGGACCTTCTTAGGCTGAGAAACAACCTTCTTTTCCTCCTAGAATTAACAATCAACAAATCAGTCCTCTACGAAATTATGAAAGACTATTTTAAAGGGAGACTACGAAAAACCTAAGCCTAGGTAGCAAAATGACTTTTGTTAAGCTAATATGATCTGACATTTGAAATTGTAATCAAATCAAAAATACTGGTAAAATATCACCAAAAAGGAGGGAAGAGTTTTTAAAACGCGTCAAAAAATAACGTGAATAAGAGAATCATTAAAGCGGGTTGTTACAAGAGAATGAGACTAATAATTTGGAAGAGGATGATGCCAGAGTAATAAATTATTACCTCTTCATCTGATGAATCACTGTCGGACTCCTCGCTGGATGAGGATTCTTTGGCAGGCGCTTTCTTGGCTGCAACTTTGCCATTTGCGCTTTTGACAACTGGCTTAACCTGGAAATATACATAAACCACGTGTTACAACTTGAGTAAATTATTGTTGAGCAAGTAGAGCCAGTATCGTCAGATTTAACAAGTCAAGTGGATAATTTAAGGCAAGATAAATAAACAGCTTACATCACTATCGGATTCACTATCTGAAGAGTCGGAGGATTCTGAACTGGAAGCAACCTTGGATTTTTTGGCCACGGCTGAACCATTCTTAGCAGGTGTTACAGTCTTCTTAACAACCTGTGAATGGTAAAAATGTCAATACCCTGGATCAATAGTCTGCTTAATAATTCTATCCAAGTGCATATAACATAAAAAGATACGCAGCACACGCAGAAGACAATACCAACCTTCGAAATAATGAATTGACATAAAAGACTGACCCAAATTATAGATTGTAGGAAACCCCATATACGGAAAATATACAGTTGTCAACATCAATCCAGGATGCAATGTGATACAGAACATGAGACAACAACTAAGAACCTGATTATGCTATCAATATCATCATCCCACTTTAATATGATGAAAAGAAAAACTAATAAAACAAAGCGGAAATCTTTGCATAGTGAACAACTAGTGAGCTTACACAATTATCACGCAAACCAGATGCGAAACTATTTCAAATAGTTCACCCTCCACAATGAAAAACTACTAGCTGAAGTCTAAAAACATCGAAACAAAAAGTAACTAGTTTACCTTGGGCTCACTGTCAGAGTCAGAGTCATCAGAATCTTCTTCAGAACTACTGCTAGCGGCTTTCTTAGGTTGCTTTTTCTCGAGCTTCTGCTTAGCTAAGACAGCCTCGTCTCTCTCCACCTTCTGCTTCTTTGCACTCACTGCTTTCTCAATCTCTTTCTCAGCACCTCGTTTACCTTAAGATCGCAAAATAAAATGTATAAATAAGTTGGCTCCCAGTAATATTAAGGCAGTAAAACTATCTAACCTTTCTCCTACACAATTAAATACCCGAAAAATAGAACTTCAATCACCAGACAACACATAACAACAACCCCGTTTCAAAAATACAACCTTCCAACATCTAAAGGGACATTCCCGTCTTCTTCAATACAGAATATCTCGCAAAATATATGAACCAGACAACACATAACAACAACCCCGTTTCAAAAATACAACTTTCTAACATCTAAAGGGGCATTCCCATCTTCTCCAATACAGAATATCTCGCAAAATATATGAACTAATACGGACACCGTCTGTCTTGTGTGTTACAGAGTTCTTCAAGGCATATAGAAAAGTCGTGTTTCCGTGCCTTGAAACTTCGAAAGGTCGCGCCTTTTATGCATTAAAACATTTGGGTCTTCTAGATACAAACATCTCATACAAGTTTTTTTCGACATAGACAAAGATAAACTTTAGATTAATCAATTGTTATTCAAAAAAGTTGATTAATTTATTTCATGGTAGAAATTTATCTATCAATTAAACTTGAAACCAAAACCCGACTCAAGAAGCGAAAACGTCATATATTGTGAAACGATTTGAACCAGAATTAAAACACAACAACAGCAAATTAAATCAAAACAGTAATAATGATTCAAACTTCAAAGTTACCTTTTTTCCCAGATTGGATAACAGCAACAGGAGCTGCATCAACCTAAAACAAACAAATTAAAAACATTAAAAACATGAAAAGATTGAAACTTTACAACTTAAAACGAAAATCAAATGAAACCCAGAAACGATATGAAGGAAAGAAAGAGAAAGATGCATACTTTGGTAGCAGATTTCTTGGCAGATTTACCCATGGCGGATTATGAAGATTATGAAGATGGTTTTTTGTGAGAGAAAAGAGGAAAAAAAATGGAGGAAGATTTGAAAAACCCTAAAGTTTGAAGGGTTTTACGGCTGATGAAGGTTTGAGAGAAAAAGAAGAGCTATTATAGTGGAGAGGAGAGGCGAAATGGTAAGTCGAGTACGGTGGTCGAAAATTAGGGTTTATTATGGGTTTGGTCTTTGCGGCAAGATATTTTTGTGTGTGTTTTTACCTTCTTAGCCCTGAGTTGGCTAACACAATTCACTTGTCAATCATGACTCATGAGTCATGACTATGGGTCATGTGGTCATAATTATCATTTTACATTATTAATTATTAACTAATTAATAAATAAATTCAAAATTAGAAAAGTTCATTATTTATATATATGTTAAATTTTTTAAAAATATAAATATAACTAAAATAAGAGGCCACGAGGCTGGTCAGATGTGATTATCGGGCAGAGTTGTTTGAATTCTTAACCTCGCCCATGGGAAGACGCGGCTCGGATTAGCTTGGGTATGACAATTACCTGGCTTATAGGCAGACTTTAGAGTATTAGGTTGGACTAGCTATATTTTTAGTTTTTTCTTTAGGATTTTTAGACAGTCTGGGTAATTAAAATCATTGCCCCTGTCGGATTGGTTTGCGGGATGCAAACGGGTTGGGGGTAGTCTGGAAGTCATCTCAGGTCGGGCCGAGATAAAAATCCATTTTACCCGCCTATGCGCCACACTAAAATATTTATGTTCCATAAAATAAAGTCTATACCAAATTGATATGTTGTCAAAGGCCGATGTTTGAAACCGCAAACAAGTAAACGATGATATATCAAAATGATAGGTCCATTTTATATACATTTTAACCCCTTATTTTACATGTCATTTGCACTATGTTTGATTTAATGAGCTAATTCCGTATTTTAGGTGTTTTTACTCGTATTCATTGTATTTTGTAGAAATGAAGCCGTTGATAGCTTTTTCCCGTCAAATTAGCGATTACTCAAACTCACGAGGCTAATGAGAGCAAGTCTTGACCATGCAAAAGGTGTTTCGGGAAGTATAGGGGCATTTTGGGAAGAAATTGTAAAACCCGAACAAAAGGAAAACAATCTTAGTTGATGGATATGTAAACAAATGAAATCCAAATAAAAGTCAAGCCATATGAATGCATTGGATGCCAAATGATGCCTAAGATACCTTAGACGGACGCATTAAGAAACAAGCA
>LHUT01008244.1:0-10091 GCA_001412135.1 Silene latifolia subsp. alba | reverse complement strand
AATTTGTTACCTGCGAGATATGAAGATACATTCATCTCTAAAGAAAACAAACATACTGTAAAAAGAAATATTATAGCACACACAAATATTAAAACGTGAATTAATGATGTTTGTGAAAGTGACGAAATAACTTGTATTTATACTCAAGTACGCAACTGATAAGAAATTACAGTTGTCTTCGGTTTAGAATTATCAGTCTTTTAATATTCCAAGAAGATTATTTTTGCGTACAAATAGTCATCATTCTCTTTTGATTAGAATTCAGTTTGTATTTATCGGTATTTTAATATTCAAAGCATTTCAGAAAAGATGGACTCTCTATAATCGCTCGAAAAAAGCTTTCTTTATTAATATAGATAGATATTGATTGATTACATTTAATTTACTTTCTATGTGATTCTATCCTACTAAAACTCATAGATTAATCTTCTATAAAAGATAATTACACTTTGCTTATTGTTTCTTAATACACGGTTGTTGGTGCATAACTGCATAACTTGAGATATGATATATACAATATTTTATCTTTTTCAATGTAGATAATTAATTGTACATGATTATTATCTTTAAATATATTTTTATTTAAAAGTTATATAAGGTATTTTTTCAAAGTTTGAGACTATGTAATCGCTCGAAAAAAGCTTCCTTTAATAATATAGATAGATAGATATGATACATGATATGATATATGATTTGGCTATGTAACTCCCTCCATTATTTTATATATGTCATTCTTACATTTCGAGACACTCACTTCTCTCTTTAATCTCTCTCGAAAAAGTCATATATAAAATAATGGATGTAATATATGAACAATATCAAACCCAATATGCCTATGGGAAAAGCCTATGTACCATTAATATATGTAGTAGTAGACATTCAAATTCCGACAAAATTAGAGAATAGCTGGATCGCGTATAATTGCCATTTTTGAAAAGACCTAATATACAGGGCTCTGTAATTAGAGGGTTCCAGCTCCAAATAGTTACAGCTCTCTACAACATTCTTTCACATCACCCCTCTATCAACCCATAAAAATTGAAAAGAGGGAGTGCATGAAACGGAAAATTATGTGTCTCAATAAATAACTATGCAAAGCTTCGGGAGTGCAATGAAATAATCACCCGGTAGATTCATCTCAACTCATCTCCTATGATCCTGTGACTCTACTCGTAACCAAGCTGCACGTTATACACAGAATGCACCTGGCCCGTCTACTCTTTGACAACCCATCTACGGCCATGGATCATGTATCCACCATAACTTTGATCGCTACTGCTTTCACCTCCACTTCCACTAGAATACCCTGATTTTTTGCGGTGTTTCCGGCTCCGTGCCCTTGAGAACCCACTATCACTCACACTGCCATTCAAAAGAGGATCATCGATTCCACGAATCACACGCTTTTGTGGGGAAGATGTTGCAATGGAGCTGTCATCCTTGGCTCTCTTGTCTTTTTCGCGTTTCTTTATGTTCTGTGATATCTCGTGTAGCTTTTCATTGAACTTTGTGAATCCCTTCTCCATGGGCTCCACAGTGTGATTGACGGTAAACTTCACGTCCTTAACGATCTGAAGCATACAAAACAGTTAGGATCAAGAGCAAAAGAAAACGGGTGGCAGGGAGTAGCATAGACTGCATCCAATTGAGACCCAGTAACCTAAACAGAGACAGAAATGTAAACTGAAACAGAGCCCAAAAAAGATCCCAAACCCACACCGACTTGATTTGATCCATAACTGGTCTAAACTTTGTTGGACTCGATATTGACCGACTCAAAGGTCAAAATCACTCGACTATGACCCGGTCTGAAAGTGACCACAAGCTAACCCGATATGACTAAGCTGAAACCGTCCGCCAGTTGAGCTACATAATAAAGACAAACACCATAATATGGATTACCAGAATGACAGGATTGACAGACATGTAATGGCACGCGCTAACTGACCCGGCATGTATAATACTGCCATTATTTTTCTACTTATTTACCATTTGCTTTCATGCGGTCTTCATGGAGGAACTTTTGCCGTATTTTGGACATCCACGTCTCTTCTTTTCATCAAAACACAAAGATGGTGAAAGATGTGATGATATCTCTTTTAGTTTTATGTATTAATTTAGTAATTGCTCTTTCATGTACGCTTTTTCCTAAATCATGTACATTTTTTCATTAGCTTTTCCATACACTACCCTTATCAATAAAAAAAAAATTAAAAGCTTTCTTCACTAGTTCTCTCCCTTTTAAAATCTATCAAATTTTACCCAAAATTTTCAATTACGAAACTTTATTTGCTTATCAAACAAGTGATTATTTCAATATGTTAATTGAGCTACATAAAATTTGGTTTTCGATTGAATTAATTGGGGGTTTTTTCCAAAAAAAATTGAGTAAATCATGTACATGAAAGATCAATACCCTATTTTTATTCTCCAACATATTTACGGTCAAAGTTCATTAACATTGACCTAAAAAGCAAATGCGAAGAAAAGTGAAAAATGAAGGGAGTATAAATGAATTAACCCAATCCCAGATGACTCATTTGACAGACTAATTGCATGGGCCATTACCCCCGCCTGTCACAGTGAGGCAGTTACCAATTCTTTGCTGCCGCATCCTCATTTTGACATTTGAAAGCATTGGCCAGTGGGCCCTCACTGTGTAATAATCTCTCCACTTCAAGCCACCTATGTCCACTGAAGTTTCCAGAGTGACAAGAAGCTAGTAACAATCCTCCGTCTTTTAACTAGTGAGAAACATATTTCTTTATCAACATGACTCTTAAAGCCCTCTACAAGGGAGAAAGAAAATGATACACAAGTTTCCATTTACACTAAAAGCAAGGATGCTGGATGCAACCGACCATTTTATAATAGCATTAAAGAATGGTGGACACCCAATACTCAAACTTTTAACTTCAGAGCCCCTCTTCAATGCAAATGGAAGCTGCAGGGGCTGCACCCCAATTTTTTATTGCATTCCTTACCTCTTGTTGGGATGGGGGGATTTGGAAGAAAAGGGAAGGGAGGGAAAGGAAGGGAAGATTTTCTAGTAATTAGATAGCAAGTTGGATTGGAGGGATTTGAAGGGAGGGAAAAGGTGTGATCCCATTTTCCTTCAAACAAGCCAACTTAAAAACTTTCTGACACAAGAAAGATTTGGAAGCAGAAGTGGAAAGGAAAACAACAGTGTAAGGAAAACAACCACTCAATAAGCAAATGGGTCAAAGCTACGACAGAGAGGAAAGTTTTGCTGAAATTCTTTTGAACGTACATGACCCTTTACCTAACTTTTGTCCTCAATAAACTGAAATCATTAGGGTGTGTACTGTGTAGTTGTGTACTATCTCTACCATTTTTTAATATATTTGTCAATCATCATGATTTTAATAAACTAATCAATTACAATCGTGACATTACGGAAGGACATGCAAAGAAGTGATACTAGAAAGTGATAAATGTGCTTACATATCCTCCACCACCAAGAACGACGTCCCGAACACTTTGGCCAAGAGTCATTCCACTCTTTACATCATCATCAGGCTGAGGGAGACGGAGTTTTGTTGGGCGTTCACTATCCCGAACCTCATCAGGATCAACAGGGCAGTCAACTGATACATAGTCTCCAAGAACAGCCACGGTTCCTGAAAAACGCTCTCCCATTAACTCATATGGTTTTGCCGGAAATACATAGAGGTGAACAACGGCAGCAACGCCCATCTGCACTGGTTAATTGTTAAAACATCAGTCAACTGTATGAAGAAAGTGCAGAAAAACCCATAGAGCACAGTTCATAAAACCCCAGAGCAGAATACTAGAATAATTAATGACCAAGGCAGCGCAGAGTGCTAGAATTACTGCCAAAAATATTGAGAGAAGAGATGTGCATAGAAAACTGCAATAATACAACAAAAAGTAAAACTATGTATATATCACCCAGACATTGCAAGGGATCTAGATTAGTAAAAAATAAAGAGTACAAGTACCAAAAAAAAAAAAAACAACAACAGTACCCCAATGCCACAATGGCTCCCGCAAATTGCGGGGTAGGGGGGGGGGGGGGGGGGGGGGGTAAGACTGAACGCAGCCTTACCCTTGGGTTAGAAAAAAAAAGAGGCTTTTTCCGAATGACCCAAGATAAAAATTGCGTGGAGAACTGCACCGAAGGACCACTACTTCAAAAGAAAAAGAAGGGAAGCAATTTTAGTGAGCCATTTTGCTTTTTTCCATAAAAATCCAAACACAAAGAGTAATGAATTTTTGCCCCCATTGAAAATATGGAAAAAAAAAGGAGTAAATACAAATTATGATTATAATTATTGGAATAAATGGCACATAACTAAATATGGAAAAATGTTTGCGAAAGAGGGAGGAGTGCTGTTCCGAGCGAAGTGGGAAAGTTAGACTACAGGTAACAAATTGATTTTGAAGATGTGTAATGCAGCTTGATAGGCTTTTTATTCTAGGTAAAAGGCCATCGAAGTCGAGAGATGCAAAGAAAGCCTTAAGACTTAAAAGAGACAACCTACTTTTACGGCTGATTCATGTTCAGCTTGAAAAACCAGATGTATTCAATTGAGAATTTTCTAGCTAAGTACAAGAAGTACCTCTATGCATATTATGAAGTCCTGCACGCTTGATTTGAACTGTAATGCTTGAGCTAGTGGACTCTTAAACAGACCGACATCATAGAGAATTGCTATGGCCACCCCTTGCCACCATGTTAGAAAGACAATGGACTTGAATGTCAGAAACTTGGCTAATGGTTGAATGTGGGCCAATTCATCCTTTATTACTGTATAAAATTGCACCAAGCAATACAGCGCCCATGTTTGACTAAAATTTAGAATTATGGCCATGTATGGATACCTACAAGATACACAGAAGATACACAGAGATGTAGTAAGATAAATGACAGTCATTCAATAGCTTATTGACTAATAACTCAGCTGTGTGGCAATGATCAAGTGCATAATGAAGCGCATAACATTTCTGTGAATACATGAAGATAACAGTATTAGCAATGAAGCACTACAAACTACATGTGAGGAAAACTCCCCATCAATATAATCAATTATAAAGGAAAATAGCAAAGTGGATATTTCACTCAACTAGTCTTTGCTAAGGGTTCATATCTTAAGAAACGCTGATACATTTCTACTATGAACCAAGAGTAGAATCTGCTAGATTTATATTAACTAAATAAATTAACTCAGACTCACATCATGTCACTTAAATATCACAATATGTAAAATTGGAGGTGTCATAATCAGTGCGCTTTCCCGAGAATGTCAAACCCTCGTAAGAAACAGAAATTCACTTATATGCTAATATCAGACCCTCAATCTCGCTTCCAGTTCTTTTACAGGACAGTATTTGATTGTAAGGACATGTGTGAAACCAAACACTACAATAACAATCATCGGTTTCATCACAGCACTAACCCCACATTCATCAAGCCACAATCAAAAAGTGATTCATGCAACCTTGCACCCAAAGTCCAGAGAAAGTCCAAATAAAAGCACGCAGATATGATTTTTTGAAATATAGGGAAAAAAAAGACATGAGCTTTTTACTTGATAGATAGCTTACACTTAGGTTGAATGAGCTTTTTTACAAGTAATTAAACTACCAGAATACGATTCTCAGCACGAATTTCATCATGGATCATTGAAAAACAAGGCCTCTATTTTTTTCAACACGATGGTAAAGCCTTATAGGCGTCTACCTTTTACTCTGCTATCATGAGAAGCTTAGAACCACAAGAAGAATGTTGAAAAACAAGTCCATGTGAGGCTAGGCAGGAGAAAAAAAAAAAAAAAAAANNAGGGAAGGGAAGGAAAAAAAAAAAAAAAAAAAAAACGTATTTAATCCTTCTACTTATCAATATAGGAAAACAAAAATGAAGAGCGGACACAACACAAGTGAAGGAGGAGAGAGGAATGAACCTTTGTACATTCTCTTTATTTAACATTATCAACGTATTTTATGAACTCTTAACGTACAGATTGATAAATTTTGTATAATTCACATTAGGATAGATCGTAATGTTGAAATAAAATAGTTAAATGAGTCTTTTAAGACGTATCTTAAATTTTTGGACACAGCCTCATTATGATATGACTCTGAAACGTGGATGATTGATTCTGTCCCACACAAGACACAAAGAGAATGTTGTTACTTTTTGTTTGCAATTAACTACAGCCTCTCTAAAACATGTCCTTGTGAGCTAGGCAGGTAAAAAGGCCCCAGTCCACACAGTAATCCTAACCAGGAAAGTTGAAGCCAAACTAACTGGGATGAATAAAAAATAAAATAATTTCGACTTGTCAATATTGGAAAAGAGAAATTAAGAGCAGATACAACAAAAGTGAAGGAAGAGAAGCGTTTTTTTAACATTTTCAACCCATTTTATGAACTCTTTGACTTAACGATTAACAATTTTTGTCAATTTCACTATACAATAGGCCGTGATTTTGAACTAAATAGCTAAATGAGTCTTGTAAGATGTGTCTTAAATTTTCAGTCACAACCTCACTATGGCTCTGAAACATGGATGATGGATCCATTCCATAACAAGACACGCAAACTGATTTCTATGTATGAATACGAAAATAAAGTAAAGGTGAATCCTCACAGCAATATCCATAATATCATTCTCTCCAAAAATATACCACTTGGAAAAAAACAGAATAACAATATAACATCATCAATTCATAATTCTATGAAACATAGTCTTTCTAAAATTATATATGAATAAGTTCCTTACCCGCAATTCAACTTAAAGTCCCCATCACAGTATACATCATGAGACTCAAGAATAACAGCAGTGATAGCAGTCAATGCTTTGATAATCATCTGTAACAAAAAAAAATACAAAATTATCATTTCCAATAAAACGGTGTGAACAAATAGTAGCAGAGGCCTTCAGACGTACATACTGAACAATTCCAATCTTGATGACTTGGTAAAACCACTGACCAAGTACCCATGGTTTAAGGAAAAGACTCATCGGAAAGTGATGTTTCACAACTCCTTTTTCAGAACTATGCTCCAATAGAGGCGCCTTATGAGCTGCACGTCCTTCCCTTTCCATAAATTCAATCGTTCTCTCTTCACCACCTTTGAGAGCAATGTAATACTTTTTAGAAATAAATAGAAGTGAACTGCGCAGAATTTTGACACTAAAGCACAATCCTTAGGATATCAAACAAACAACTACAACTTATAAATATTAGCTACTAATGAACTTTTAGTAAAGTAAATGATAGACAACATTAAAACGACATTCATCACACGAGTTACGTTATGGGATAGCACCACCTGGAAAAAATAAATTTTCTTGAAAATATCATTTTCCAGTAACTAAACTCCTGTTTTTAGTTACATAAACAAATAGAATTCAAAGGACAAATCTATCAATACAGGCTACAGCTGATCACATACACAAAGGAAACCATGCATTAACAGTTTTTTCAAAAGTCGTGATGCCGCAAATAACATTTTTGCAGAGCACTTATACTAACAAAGGACAATTTCGAAATGAAATATGCACTTATTGGTGTTTTGATACATCCCAATTTTAAGCAAACAGCATATCATAAGTGTGAACCAGTTCAAGCTTTCCTTTCCTGGGTGCTGAGTGAATTCGGGTACTCATATTTAAGGTGTATTACCGTATGAGCAACATGTAGTATTCTGCAGAGAGAGATTGTACAACAAGCACCAACTACACGGAAGCGAGCTCTTGAATCCTAAATATCAGCACTGGGGCATTACACACCCTTATTAGGATTTAAAAGAGGGCTAGCATGTGAAGAAATGAAACTTGGGATAATGGAGAAAGAGGAGGGGTGTAATAAAAGAAGTTGAAGAAAATGATATAGAAATTGCATAATAATGTGCCTCATTAACTACGATTTTTGTACACAAGGGCCTGAAAGCATTACGGCATTAGTGTCTCACTGAGCCTCCCACTAGGCGTGCTTTTTTAAACTAAACTTATAAGTTATTCGAGAACACATCTTATGATCATAAAATTTAAATTTATAGATCATTGTATCATACCATGAAGCAAAATATATGAACACTGCTACAAAGAGATGAACACTGCTATCATTTTGCCACAATATTTGATTCCTTGTTGTGCATGTATCCATTTTAGTGATATATATAAAAATAGATGAGATCCCCTTACGTTAAGAAACACATATTACCCTAATAACTCAAAAGAAGCTTTTGGGCAGGCGATAAGGAATTCAGAGATCAGTGTGAGTAGACGAAAGGGTTTTTCAGGCTGTCCCAACTTAGAAGAATGCATTCTAAATACCCACTAAAAACAGTTGGTTTTGGGGGGAAATACAGGAAGGTGAATATTTTAGCAACACCGCATTATGAAGCAAAAGGCACAATTGGCCTTGTCCAACAAATAAAGATGAACACATAAACGAAGGTACTCCCTCTGCCCCGGTCATTTTTTGTCCTATTCTATTTTTGGTTGTCTCCGTCAATTGTTGTCCTTTCTATTTTAAGAATGAACTTGATGAACAATTTGATCATGTACACTCAATTTGTTTCACTTGTCATTTAGTAATTAGTCATCTCCCCTTTCCTTATCTTTGTGCCAAAATCAAAAGACAACAATTGATCGGGACAGAGGGAGTAATAATTAAAAATGCATAAAAGAAAGCATGAGATTATGATAAAACATACCCAAACATGCTATTAAGTATCTGCCAAAGCAATACATGGCAAAAGCCTCGTAGCAATCACGCAATATCTCAATGTCAACACTTATTTGGGGGCGCATCATTGAGACAAACTGCAGCAGAAAGGAAGCATGTGAGCATAGTAACAAGTAACAACACATATTATCTGAATGATGAATAGGGTGAGTAAAAGTGTTACCGATTCAATAGAATAACAAGGAACCATCAACAGGACTCCAATCAGAAACTTCTGCTCCTCGGGATTCTTGTAAGCAGAAAGGTGTTCAAACAGAAGGTATAAGGAAAGACACAAAGTAGAAAGGACGAAGGTGCCAGCTATAAGAACAGCCCATATTGGAGTACTGTATCCTTGTGATGATGAAGAATATAATCCGATTAAATACGCCTTCAATTCTACCATCGATAAACAAATCATCAAACTAACAAATCCCTAAATTCAAACCCCACAATTATTTACAATTTTCTTTGCTTGATTGCTTGATTGCTTGCTTCCCTCAACGCCGAAACCTTATGATCTATACACTTCTAAACTTGTCTTCTCCGGCCACCTTTTCCAGTCTTTCGTCTATCTACACCCTCCACTTTCATACTTGTGTATTAATTAATATTTCTCCTCTTTTTTTTACTTTTCCTTTTTTTTTTAAAAACAATCCTTGAGGAACAAGTTCCTCAAGGTTAAAGCAAAATCAAAATAGACAAACAAGTAAGAACTTAATCACATAGCACCGTCCCCGGCAGTGGCGCCATTTTGATATGGGTGATGTCGTCGGGTCACATCCAATAAAACACATTTATAATACTCAACAAACAACTAGTTAGTGGTAAGTCGAGGTCGATCCATGGGACGGTGTGCTTTGGGTTCTAAGTCTATCTATCTCAATTTATGCTAGTGTCACAATTGATTTGAGTTTGTAGTTGTGTCTAGACTAATGCAAACAATAAGGTAAAACAAGCAATAAAAGGAAAGATGTAAACAAATGAGTAAAAGTGCTAGGATATCATGGGTTCATAAGGGATTCATGGGAGTTGATCATACAAACATGTTTCCTACTAGATGCAAGCAATTATTGTTGGATCGAGTTGGTTTATATCTTACAATCCTAGGAAAGTTTGGGTCCCGGAGCCGAATCGATTAGATTGTACAACACCTACAAGTCGACTTAATCTTTCCTACTCAACTATATGCATGGTCTAATGAGACTCGAGTTGGTTTATGTCTTACAAGTCTCATTGAAAAGATAGGTGATGGGTAAAAAATGCAAGGATTCATAGGCTCGCATTTCATCAAACATAACATGTGCATAAGTTGAGATCACAACAAGCAAGCAAATAAACTATTAAAAGATTGGTTTCCCGTAATTACCC
>LHUT01008236.1:0-10153 GCA_001412135.1 Silene latifolia subsp. alba | reverse complement strand
ATTATAACACAACTACACAATCGAAAATAAATTTTTTCTGGATCCGTCACAAATCGAATCTATACTCCACCCACACAAGTACAAAAGTAATAATTGGTCTCCCTTGTGACGGGTTACCATTTGTGACGAATATTTTTGGAGATAAAATGGTAACAAAATGGGTTAGTGGAAAAAGGGGACCACATAAATAGTGTTGCAGAGAGAGAAAAAGTGGGTACATTGTGAGGTAAAATGATATCCGTCTTCAGCTTGTGACGGATATATCATGTCTTCAATGAAAATTTGTGTTAATAATTATCTATTTCTTTGGATAAGAAATACCCAAAAAAATAATTTCATAACCTTAACCTTAAGATAGCTTGTCATCTCTTAGAAAGAACATTTAGGTGTCATGTCAATAAATGTCTAAAAGCCCTTAAACTACTCCTATATTGCGATACAATTCACATTCCACGTTGCTCACATATAAACACGTCGGTCCAAAACCCCTAATTTAATATTACTCCATCCAACTAATAAAGAATGCAAAAAAGCAACAACTACCTCGTCCCTTCATTCACTTAAACACACCAAAAATACGCATCAAAACCTTATATTATACGAGTCCTATATATACACACAATTACACATTTACGACCCTTCTCAACTCAATGGTTCACACTTAAGAGAGCCAAACAAGAATTTTATTTTTGGGCGTAAACCGCTGTCTACCGTCAATAACAGTGAGTAATTCCGTCATAAACGCGGATTAATAAGTTATATACATGGAGGTAGAGCAATTAGACGCGGTATTAGTGCCGTTAGGACTACTAGTGTTTATAATTTACCATTGTTGGCTTGTCATCGCGGTTAAGCGCAATCCTAGACATACCGTCATCGGGATCAATGCCGAGTCTCGTCATCAATGGGTCTTCTCTCTTATGGCCGTACGTCTTTCTCCCCTTTCTCTTTTCTCATTTTCCATGTTTCGGAATTTATTAGCTAGTCTTGTATAAGACGGTTTTACAATTAGGAAGTCAGGCATTGCATTTTATTTTGTTGTTAATTACTCCGTTCCTCCGTTCCAATCACTTTGTTACTTCTCACTCAAGAATATAAATTGTAAATAAATGATTGTGACTGAGCGAATATGTACTTTTGATGATTGTGAAGTGAGAATTGTGCGGAATTATGGTATTATTCTGGTGTAAATTACTCCTTCCGTCCCAATCACTTTGTTAGTTCTCACAAGAGACTATAAACAGTAAATAAATGATTGAGACGGAACGAATATGTAATTCTGATGATTGTGAAGTGAGAATTGTGTGAGATTGTGATATTATAATATCGAGTTTGTTAGGTTTTGTCAAAGGTTAGGGATAAAGACAGCGTTGTCTAACATGTGGCTGGAGTTGATTCTTTTCGTACGCAATTGATGTTTTGACTTTTGACTTGACTAATTTACTCCACAAATTCTTGTTTAAGACCGTCTTAAGTTAAGATGACATTCACAAATGGTCTAAATAATGTTAAATTGAAAAAGGGAGTTGTGAGAAGTCTTAATTTAAGACCGTCCTAAGCAAGACCTACTGAATTTATTTGTTCTACGGAATTGCTAAATTTCGCAAAATATGTGAGGTGAATTTTGAAAAAAATGAGGTAGTTGATGCTCTATCTCTCAAATTATTACTGATAATAATAATAATCCCGTAGTCTATGCTCTCGGCATTTCGGGTTAGAGCGATGATGAAGATGTCGATAATATAGAAAACTAAATGTAGTGATTATTTCTGCTTTATCAGTTAGTGTTTTTTAGTTGTTTTTAATATCAATGCAATGGTGTATACTTTTTGGAAGCCAATTTTCAATAGTATTTTTATCCTCTTTTTATTCGTCTCATTTGGCGTCTAGCGTCAAATGTGTCTAATAATCCCAGCATGTTCATATTATAATCTAAATATATGTTGTAGGCATTATATATTTATATATTATGAATATAAACGATGTTAGAGTTACTAATTTTAGGCGGTAAAACAAGTTGCCTCGATATAAATCATAAATGAGAAGTCGTGGTATAATTTATGTATTACTCGTATATTTTATCACATTTTTAATTGGAACGTCAAGCGGGTGGAAGATTAGTATTTGTAACTTTGTTAATCATCTTTACATGTTTAATATAAAGGGAGCATTAAAGGAGGATTATGTGTGACACTTGGCTATGATTAATGGATTACTAGTCATGTTTTCACTATTTGGCGTGATGAAAAGCTTCGGAATCTTGATTAATAAATTCAACATACTTTGAGCTAGATACATTTCGGAGTTAAATATTCTTTGCTGAGATGTTTTTGGTGGAATCTTAATTTACATTATAATTTAGGGATGTATACGTCTGCTTTGCTCTTTGCTGAGATGTTTTTGGTGGAATGTTTAATTTACATTATAATTTAGGGATGTATACGTCTGCTTTGCCAGCTTTAATCTTTGCTATAAATTATTTCGTAAATTAATGTAGCTAAGAGAAGAGGATGTTGGTTGAAGTTCACATGATATAGCTCCTATACCATCTTCTAAGTTTAGGCGTTCCGTGATTGATTTCATAAAAGCTTATTAGAGAACACCATGATGTTGCATACATATTCGGTTCTTGCCTTCTCCTTCTTGGTTACCATCAAAAGTGCTGAAAGAAAGAATACAATACTTTTAAGGATTCCTGATTACGACAGTGTGCTTATCTGAAAAGTACCGATAAATTGATAGACAAAAGACAGAGGAAATACCGAAATAATGCTGGGAAAGAGGGAGGAGAGGTAAAAAGGGAGGTTGATAGGCTGTCTTAGAAGGGTATTAAAGTAATTTAACTGTATCTGTATTTGTTGAATTTCATCTTTTATCCAACTGATTGGAATTGTACTTTTGATGGAAAAGTATAGCCTGTAATCGAAAGAAATCGTATTGTGGAACATTCAAGCACAAATGCTAGGGATAGTGATCAATGGTTGATGTATAGCTTTTTCACTGATGTGTGACAAAAGTTCTGGCATCTTGGATCAGTAAAATTCAGAACATGATGCTATTGATCTTGATTTTCGACATACAACATACTTTGAGTTAGAAACCTTCAGAGAGATATTTCTCGAGCATGAAAAATGTACTGTTTCCTCTGGATCATTGGTAATGTACAGTGGCTTCATTGGCATTTACTTTTGTGTTTCGGTCTTGGTACTTTATCCTTCTATAGGAACTAGTGATAGAAGCACCTAGCAAGGTGCTTATATATTCCTTGTTTAGTGATGGATAAATTTGACCTTTGATTGAAATAGATTGGAATAATTTATCTTCTGTTCTTTTACTCCTTCAAATCTTAGTCATCTATTTTTTCTAGAAAACTTGTCATAAAAGCACTCAAAGCTAATTAGCTAAGTATCCACTTTTTTTGGTAGATAATGGAGATAACTAGATAAGGGTGACAATCAAAAATTGCTGCCAAGGTCTTAAATTCCGTAAGGGTTTCTTAATCACTAGTTCATAACTGGTAAAACCAAATCCAATAATCTGTTACTCTGTTTGAAATACAAGGAGGAAGGCCAGAAGTATCATTATAATACATTACGTAGTCAGTGCCTCTTTTACAATGTTATAGCACATACAAATTAAAGTTTAGTTACTTTCTTGGTTCACTTGGAAAATAGTCGGAGGCTTGAATGGGAGGCCTTGTGCAATCTTGTCAAATGTGTATGTGCGTGGAGAAGCAGCCTTTTGATTTTGCAGCAGAAGGGGTTCATTCTAACTTAAAAAAGAGAGCTTGGCTTAGTGGTGATAAACTGCAGCTAGCAGAGATTTTTATTTGTTCTTATGTATGCTGAAAATCTGCAACGAAACTATTTGTAAGAAATAGCTGGTACTGCAAATTGAGAATGTGTGCTTTGTTGTATACAGTCGTTTCTAGTTTCTACCATGGCATAAAGCACATCTATTTCGTGATATAGTTGCAAATCTAACCTCAGAAATTGTCTAATGATTTTTTCAGGATCCCCTTAAAAATGGAGTATTGGCAGTTCAAACGCTTCGCAATAACATGATGGCATCCACTCTTTTAGCAACGACAGCGATTACATTAAGCTCTCTAATAGGTGTTTTTGTGAGCAATACATCAAATGTTGACAATACATCGTCAAGGCTTGTCTACGGCAACAAAAGTCCGCTTATTGCATCAGTAAAGTATTTCACGCTCATCATCTGCTTTCTTGTAGCCTTTCTCTGCAATGTACAATCTATTAGATACTATGCGCATGCAAGCTTCTTGCTTACCGTGCCTACATCACAATGTAATCGAGAAGCCATGGAGTATGCTGCTCGATGCTTGAACAGGGGAAGCTTGTTCTGGTCCTTTGGCTTGCGTGCCTTCTACTTGTCTTTCCCTCTCTTTCTCTGGATCTTTGGGCCCATCCCCATGCTTGTTTGCTCCTGCGTATTGTCCGTTGTTTTTTATTTCTTGGATACCACAACCAGTTTTACACGGCAACTTCATTCAGAGTCTTTAAAGGAGATGCCGAGCAATGGGCTTGAGTCCCCTCTGTCCGTCTGAATGACAATTTCTGATAAGTAGTTCGACCTCACTTGTATGATTGTATCTTCTATCTGTTACGCCTGTTTGCTTCATTATTTACTCGTAAATTATAGGTTATTTACTAAGTAAAAATTTCTTGCTAGGGAAATGTTTATGAAAAAGTTTAAAACAAACCTAAAATGAGAATAGCATTCATTCTCGACCGCATATTTGGCAATCACTTGTCTTTTTGTATATGGTTGGTTATCACCCCATTGTCTTTGTGTAGAAGGGAGCCATCTCTATGATATTTTTTGTACTTGTTACCCCTTTGTGTCCCTTACTTAATATATACGGAGTATCCTACTTATAGAAAAAACAAGATTTAGACGTGACCACCGGTTAGTGGATCAAGACAGACTGATTAGAGCCCATTATTTCTACTCTCTCCATCTAAAAAAAATAAAAATATGTGTGTAATATTTGCCTTGGAACAAAGCCTTTGATTTTATATTTTTTTAAAAAAAATTACAACTCTGTATAAGATACGGAGTAAAGTAATTTATAGAGCTTATATCTTTAGAGTTGTGATGAAAGATGCTCTCAGTTTCTATGGAGTATTTATTTTACCATATTCGTATATATTTTGGGAGATATCGAAGAGTAAAGCATGTGTCTCAAACTGTGAGAATAACTTATACTATATTTTAAATTGGAGGGCGTACTATAAAACAAGAATATAAGCCTCGTGGAAAAAGAAAATGATATCTTTTAAAATGACTGGAAGTGAAGAATACATAATTAAGTGGCACAGAATCTGTAGGAAATGAGCTCACGGGAGTATATGGTCCAGGATAGAGTATCAGACAAGCTTTGCTGATCTGTAAATATTTTACTCCCAAAGAAGTAGAGCAACTGGAATCTCTGGTGGATGCCTGCTTGAGTGCTTGTGTTCATAGATTAGAGCAAAGAATAAAATGTACTGTTTACAAAAATCTTGTTAAATTCTTGAGCTTGTATGGAATTTGAGATAAATTTAGACCGAGTTTTTGAGCTCCGAGACAGTTTTGAGCCTCTTTAAATTGTTTATGAACTCGTTTAGATTTTGTTTAAGATGAAGTAGTTATTGAGTCTGGACCGGTTGTGTAATAATTTACACCGAGTAATTTCCCCCCTCGGCAAAAACAGTGAGTTTCTGCAATACGTGATATTATGGTATTCAGTATTGACCAATGCCAGGCCTGCTGGCCTTGCCTTCGTGATTTGGCATCAGGCCCTCATATTTCAATAATCTCTTCAACTGGCATAACAGTATCTTCAGGACCGAGGCTGTATTTACAGTTTTAGAACTATTAAATGAGTTAGTATCTTGAGCTTGACGAGCTGGAATGCGAAGCAGATACATGTAGATATCAGCTTGGGACTTGGGATCGATCAAGCAAGCTGCACTTACCGTTTCCTGATTGATGCAATGATAGGTACCCTCTACCATATTTGACGGTATACTCGCTGTTCCTGTTATATTTTTGGTGCATACTTTCGTCTTCCTGGTTTAGTTCAGCAAACATTTTTCCTGCTTTTTTGCTAGTATCAATTATGTTTTTTTTTCCCTTCTTAATGTGGTCATTTTGAATGCGCACTTACTTCTGATACAATCTTCTGATTCAATAGCGACTTTGCTAATTCAGAGTCTATAATTATGAAACATAAATTTTCTGATACATGATATTCTGTCCAATCGTTAATTCAAACTTGTAATTAGTAATTTGATTAGAAAATAGATGTGAATCTGACTTTTATTGTTCTGAATTATGATAGTTACTTGTATAGCATCTTTGCTGTTAATGATCCTTCTTATTCACTGATAAATGTTGAATTTTTCAGCAGTCAGCCCATAAATAATTTTGTATTTTCTTGTAGCTTTTGTTTCTATGTTATTATTTTTGGCTAGTTTTAACTTGTTTAAGCATTTATTAGAGATATTTTATACAACCTTCTCACATCAGACAAAACAAAAGTGGAAAGGCATAAACTTTCAGCTTCAGGTTCACGGATGTGCTGCACACAAAAATACAAAGAATCAAACTTAGGGAATGCAATACACTAGTGGTTGTGAGTCTAGATCCTTTGTTCCATTTCCGTGCCACATCTTGTGTCCTACTACGTCATTTGATATATAAGAATTATTCGTTAAAAAAAAAAGTGTAAATCTCATAAGAGGATGATGTGGAACACAAATGGGACACGAAAATGAGACGGAAAATCCGCCCTTTTTTTGGTTGAACGTATCACAAGGTGACACGTCAGTTTATAAAAACACAACTAAAAAATATGATAAAATGTCCATGAATATTCTACTTTATCTAGCCTACCACACTTTGATATTTGCTTTTCATTCTTGTCCATTATGATTGTAAAGAGCCAATCGCACACTATGTCCAAGTCCCAGAATATGTGGTCGAATCTGGCATATAACTATGGCTATATTCATGCAAATGCACCATTTATTTATAAACTATGAACACACAAAAGGGAGAAACAAAGAGGAAATCATTGATCTGTAGGGTTGGGTTTTGGGAACACAAATTTGGAGTTAAAAATGACATTTGAGGTCTTCATTCAGGAGTATTTGGACTACTTATTAGTTCCTTCAGGGTTGTTAGTGTTGGTAATGTACCATGTCTGGCTTCTGTGGACCATTATTCGGCGTCCTACACGTACTGTTATTGGCCTTAACACTATGTGCAGGCGTCGATGGGTTTACCATATCATGAATGTTAGTCCATTCTTCTCCTCTTTTACTTGTTCTTTTTGGGTTTTTAGTAGCATCGTAATGTCAATATTGATGGAGACGTGTTTTGAACCGTGTTCTTAAGTCTGATATTTGAATATACGATCATAAATCTTTTATCTGTCATCTTAACTTTAGAAAAGGATGGAATATAACATTTTATACGCATCTGTTCTGTCAATTTTTTTGTTCTGCTGCTGCTAGAATGCATACAGAATGATTGATGTTCAATTATGATTGATATCTTCATCCTTTTACTTTTAAGATTACCCGAACCCTTAACTCTTTGTAATCTGTTTGGCAGCCTTGATAATTCTCCTACTGTTTATCTATGATGTATGCCGTCCACTACATTAACATAGACTGAAAATTAAGTTCTCTGATATTGGATTCTCCCGCTTTCTTCTATTTTGGTTGTTGCTGGTTTACCGCCATTGTCGTTCTGTTATGCTTTTTAATTGACCTGAAAAGGTTAATCATCCATGTTGATTTCTGCTTGACATGTTTGTTCTATGATTATACATAATCTTGCATGTTGTTCTTATGAAGCGCAGTCTAAGATAGAATTTTTGATTCTTGCGTCCGAGTAAGACTGAGATATTGAGAACTCGGTTCAATTTAGTTTTTGCTTTGATCAACTGATTTCAATTAGAATCCAGCTCTTAATTTGAGATCAATTTTGCAGGACCAACCAACTAACGGAGTTCTGGGCGTTCAAACATTACGGAACAACTTAATGGCATCAACACTTTTGGCAACCATATCCATCACACTAAGTTCTCTAATTAGTGCAGTTATCAGCACTTTGAATAAACCTACTAATGTGTCGATTTCGATTGACCATGTCAAGTACTTTTCAGTTTTGATATGCTTTCTTTCCGCATTTTTCTGCAATATGCAATGCGTCAGATACTTTGCCCATTCCAGTTTCTTACTCAATGTCCCAGCACCAGAGCAGCGGGACGAATTCATTGAATACGTGTCCCAAACTTTAAACCGGGGATGCCTTTTCTGGTCCCTTGGACTGAGAGCATTTTATTTCTCTTTCCCTCTCCTGCTTTGGATATTCGGCCCTCTTCCAATGTTTGCGTGTAGCTGCTTGATTTCACTTTCGCTGTACTTCTTGGATTCTGCGTGCTCGACGTCCTGGCATCTTCCCAATGGTCACAGGGATTGCAAGGAAACACACACTCATGATTACGGACTAAAAGCCGACTCAATGTAAGTACTATTAACCATCATACTCTTAAAATCCTTGTAACCAGTGTTACACTGTATATATGATCAATGTTTTTCCTGCAATAATTTTCTTCAGTTGGTCTTGCTTGTGACGGGAACTATCCGTCACAAGCTGAAGACGGATAGTGCCCCCCTCACAATAAGGCAAGTGGGAGGGCAAGTGAGTGGGGAAATGGAGCACCCCATGGATAGTGCCACTTGCATATTGTGAGAGGGGCACTATCCGTCTTCAGCTTGTGAGGGATAGTGCCCGTCTTCAATGAGATTTTGTGAATTTTCTTTGGATTATACTCCGTATGAGTTATTGTCTTAATTTGATGAGGTAGTATCTTTGTGTCGTCGTTTAGATGATGTAATTATCCATTTCTTCAGGGAAACAGCACCATCAGAGGATGACAGCCTTTACTGCTCCCTCCTGAGAATCACCAAGCTGGGCTCTATAACTGATACTTCATGTTAACCAGGAAAGTAACAGTTTTTGATTGTAAAACTGTAGAAACCAGCTCTTTCAACATAAAAAGGCAGTCTCAAGTCTCAACGACAATCAAGCGAAGATGATGATGTATTCGTCCCTCTTGTCTCTTTAGCCTTTGGGTAATTAGATTATCTTTATGTATAAGCTCGATATTCTTGGCTAGCTCCTATATGTTACAAGAAAAGGTAAATTCTCGGAGTACACGGTAATTTCTCTTTTACTGCTGTAACTTCGGTTGTTTTCTCTTCTTCACTGCGGCCCAGCGAAATAGGTTTATCAGGGGCATGTTTTTCGTCTATTTTGGCTCAAGAGCAGAGCAGTATACATTTGGGTTAGAATTAGACATCATATAGATATTACTATCAATTATCAATGTGCATTATGAATGAATAATCAATATATTTTC
The DNA here is from genome assembly GCA_001412135.1 of Silene latifolia subsp. alba. NCBI lineage: Eukaryota > Viridiplantae > Streptophyta > Magnoliopsida > Caryophyllales > Caryophyllaceae > Silene > Silene latifolia. The sequence continues at coordinate 711 of LHUT01008236.1, read as the reverse complement.
AAAGTTGTTTTAGATGAAGACAGTGGCGGAGCCAGGATTTGAACTTAGGGGGGCGAAAAATTTTAGGGGGGGGGGGCGGGGCGAACGACTAATTTCATAAGGCACTCCCGAAAATTTTTCGAAAAATTTAACTAAAAATTTCGAAAATTTCATCCGCCAGGGGGTGACCGCCCCTGCTAGCCCCCCTAGCTCCACCACTGGATGAAGATCTTTTACATTAAAATGTTGCATATCTATAGTGATAGGCTGCAAATCATGCATGCTAGATAATCTTGGCAAACGGGTTAACTGGGTCGGATTAAATCGGGTTTTCAAAGCTTCGGGTCATGTCTGGTCATTTGAAGGTTGGATCAGTTTTGGATGGGTTGTAATCAAGTTATGTGAGGTTAACGTTTTGTATATAGGGTGGGTTGTTAACAAGTTGTGCGGGATTAACATTTAGTATGCAATAATAAAAGTTCGTGCTGGTTATCTGTAAGGATGTCATTGGGTCGGTGCGGTGGTTGATATAGGCTCCCCCGTACCCGTACCTACTAAGAAAAACTCGTACCCATCCCCGCCCCATCACCCGTGGCGGGTACAAGTTTCCAAAACCATCCCCGCCCCAATGGGTGGAAATGTATAACCATGCCCGCCCCGCTTATCCATTAACCCGCTACATCATAATTTTATTCGATAAATTTTTTCGCAAATGTTGATTTAATCATTATT
>LHUT01008235.1:0-10153 GCA_001412135.1 Silene latifolia subsp. alba | reverse complement strand
ATATTAATAGCGGGAGTAGCGAATTTGTCTCAAAATTTATTTCATCGTAGTTTTAGGATATGTCATAGAAAAATTTATTAATGATAAATGTATGGGTTATGCAACTTTAAATTATTTTATTTAATGAAAAAAAATTAATGGTAAGTAGAGGTAGCCCGGCGAAGCCGGACACCAATACTAGTAGAAACTAGAATGTAAACATTAAAGCCTTATATCATTTATTTTTTTTGCATTATAAATAAATTAATTAACCCGTTACAATGCACGGCCATTCAAACTAGTTTTCATGTAGTAGTAGAAAAAAAGTTGACTGAGCACATGCCATGTGACATACAGATTCCATCAAGGCAAGACGAAGAAGAAAAGAAGCATAACACAAATAAAATATTTGAATTTGTTCATACAAAATCAAGTTACCCACCATTCGTCCATTCCAGAGGCCTCCATCCTTCATTTCTTCCTTCTCTCTTCCGTATTACTCTTCAAAATACCAGGTAATATATTTTTTTTGAGGATTTTTCCCCTTTATTTATTTTAAGTCCTTGATGGTTTTATCTTAGCTAGAAATTTTTTTACTATCAGCAGCGGAAGACCTTAGTTATATCGTAGGAAGCTCGGTCCCGTTGCCATTTTATATTATTAGTGTAAAATTATCAGTCGGCCTCCCATGACTCATTGATTGAGTCTTAGTATTTACTCACGAAGTCAACCTCTTGTTATTTACTCTAAGATCCGCCACTGGAGTTACTATTGATCTATTTTGACTTTTCGATTGTTTTCTAGATTTTAAATACCTTTAATGCTCGATTTTGGGTTATATTTATTGGTTTTGTAAGAAAGGTTATGTGTTGTATTACTGTACTTTGCATGTGCATATATATGAAGTTCTGAACTGCCTACCTACAAATCAAGTTTGTTGTTGTTTTGTACACTTTTTGTCTCGGTTATTTGTTTACCTTTTATACTGATTGTGTCGAGTATTTTAATTAGGTAAACAAATGATACAAATGATGAGACGGAGAGAATAATTTTTAGAGGGATCAATTTGAGTTGATGAGTTGCAAAGATTTGATTTGGAAAATTCTTATGTTGAATGAACTGGGAATATAGGATCCTTTATGTTTCTTTGGAGGAAATCGATGGTTCATTACCGAATCAACGGTCCAGAATAAATTAGGTAATGGGGTGAAAAAATGGGGAGGGAGTAGATTTGCCTAAGATTGAATCCGGGCCAATGGTTACGGAAATGTACAGACAGAAATGGAGCGGATTCTTACTCGAGTTGATTATTGGTGTCAATTGATGTAAAAAAAAATTGGTTATCATGGAGAAAAATGCAGTTTTGATGCTGACACAAATACAAAAAGATAAAGTTTTTATTGTTTCTTCAGGAAGATTTGTACTTTACCTTTTTAGGCATTTGTATTTTCATATGTCAGATTTTTTAGATTTAGTTTTAGTTTTTTTTCCTTAAAATGATCCACAAAAGTATTGATAGATGTTGACAGATTTAAGAACTAAACTCATCATTCACCACTCAATAGGGATTAGAATTTTGGGATGGAAAATATCACTCCGTACGAGATTAGTAATACAATAAGGTAAACTAGAAAAATCGAACATTATAACTAAAAGTTTCAATTTTTCCATCACTTAGAGGATGACTGCTCCTGCTAGCCCTCCCTCATGCTGCCATTGTATGCCTCTTAAACTCTCTATGTTTCCTCTTATATATGGAGTAGTTAGTTCATGATGGTATTTGGCCCTTTTGCAGATACATCAATCATTGGTGGTCTCATCGTGAGGCACGTTATCTGAAGTTGGCCAGACCTGGATAAAGGAACTATCGTGCTTGCTCCTGTTGAACAACACTGATCAGTGGACTTATGTTTGTAATTTTTACGGAAGGTAATTGCAAATCAGTATAATTACCTTTACTCTTGCTTAATACAAGTGCTTTCTTTAGAGTTCCAATTGGTTGCCGATTAGCCCTCCCTTGGGATTTCCACGAAAGCCATCATATTGGGAGCTACAGACCATGTTTGATGCTCCATGCTTTAAGCTTTCTGGAAAACTTGACTAATCCAACTACTAGAGAAGAGGGTGAATTTTGTATTGATTTCTACGAGAATTGAGTAAATCATACCAAGACTATTGAGTAAGTTATGCGCCTTCGACCTCTCCGCCTTCCAAGGCGATCCCCCCGTAAATTTGTATTCATCATACTAATCCTGCTTGTGCCTAGCATCCTGTTTGGAATTTTTGCACATCACCAAAAAATCACTTACTTTCTCCGCCCTCTTTGGGATAAACCGCCTCCATTGTTTTCCCGTCTTCCTCACTATTATGCTGAAAATGTGTCCATGGATAATCTATGCCGCCTTCATGGTTGGTCGGCCCGTTCACACCCTCGACGAGTATTCGATGCTATTATTTTTAGCAACGAGCTTGAGTTGCTTGAAATCCGGTGGCACGAGCTAGAACCCTATGTTACCAAATTTGTCATTATGGAATCCAACACTACCTTCACCGGCATCCCTAAGCCTCTTTACTTTGATTCAAACCGTGCTCAATTTTCTTTTGCTGAAAGTAAGATATCTTATGGTTTATTTCCCGGCCGGGTTAACAGCCGTGGCCCTCGTGAGGATCCATTTGAGCTCGAGAGGCAGCAAAGGATAGCAATGAACTGGATAATTCGACAGTCGGGTATTTCAAATGGTGACCTCCTTATAATGTCGGATGTAGACGAAATTCCGAGCCCTCACACGGTAAAGCTTCTTCAATGGTGTGATGGGTTCCCACCGGTAATGCATTTGGAGTTAAGGCATTACATGTATTCATTCGAGTTCCCGGTGGACTACAGTAGCTGGCGGGCTTCTGTCCACATCTATGGCCCATCAACCTGGTATCGACATTCTCGACTGTCTAATGTCATTCTTTCGGATTCTGGTTGGCATTGCAGCTTCTGCTTTAAAAATCTTCAAGATTTTGTGTTCAAAATGACAGCATATAGTCACGCGGACCGTGTTAGGAGAAGAGAGTTCTTAGATCGTCAACGAATTCAAAGCATCATTTGTAAGGGGGATGACCTTTTTGATATGCTTCCTGAAGAGTATAGTTTCAAGGAGTTGGTTAAGAAGATGGGATCGATTCCACGGTCTGCTTCTGGAGTTAATCTTCCTGGTTATCTGTTGGAGAATGCTGATAAGTATAAGTTTCTCCTTCCCGGTGGTTGTGTAAGGGATCGAGAAATATCGGGTTGATCTTCCATCCTTCGTCCGAGAATAGTGTTTGTGGACATTAAGTTGAGATTTGTTGGCATCGGAAAACCGGGTTTGTCACTTTTGACTCCACTGTACTCGAGGTCGATACAGCAAAACACACCTGGTGAGTTGGTAGTTTTCCTTTCCATGCAGTTCATCATTTTGTAGAAAGAATAGCTTGAATTATGGATCATACTCTGGTGTGAAGATACGAGTATATGTCGTGCAGGCACGCAAGAGTTTCAATAGACCATGACCCCTATCCAGCCGATTAATAGATGTCGAGCTGGCATTATCTATACCAATCTTAATAAGAAGCTAGGTGTGAAATTCAGATGCAGAGATTATCTCTGAATTTTTAAAAAGTTTAGCAAAATTGTAAATCATTCATGCAGGGTTTCGTTACTCTGAGTTTTAATTCCGTCTGATGTTGCAGCATGTTTTTGCACCAGAGCACCACTCGTTTCTCAACAATTCAACACATCTCAGGTGCACAGCGCCATACTGGGTCAGATCAGTATGTCGAAGGACTGGCTTTTCGTTCTTGTACTTGACATTTGGTGTGTTCGGATCTAGAGCTAATAGAACCCTTGAAGAAGGGATGCAAGGGCGGTCGATTTTTTGTATTTTTTTCTAATGTACTGTGAGAAACTAAGAACTGGAGTCAAGTTTAGTTTTTGTGCATTGATTAGGTTGTTTATCACAACTCAAATATATACAATGTATAACTAATGTACACAATTCATTCAAATATTGAATCTCATTATTGGCAAACAGTTTAAAACTGGAGTTATGAGACTTTGACACAATTCATTCAAATATTGTTGGTTAAAAGATTAAATTTCGATTAAAGAAGTGTTTTTTCAGTAATTATCACTCTGCCTTCGAGTTTTGCTTTCCGTATTTCTAATGTTACGGCCTCCCTAGCGATTACTCCTTAACAAGTTTAGGTCAAGTAACTTAGCTGGTAAAGTCATGAGATATGATACTCATGACCTGGGTTCGAATTACATCGACATCAAAAATTGCTCTTTTGGCTCCCTTTTCACCGTTTCTCAACATCATGCGGTATTGACATATTGGTCACTACTTCACATGTGAATTGTGAAACGATTTCATGACAATTATGAATTATCCCACCAAATCGCTCACATAAAAGATTATCATTTTCCATACTTCACCTTCTTTATTTCCTTTTTAGCAATAATTTCTACTATTTCGCTTTATATTAATATAAAATTATCTCAGAGGACGACCAACATCCCAACCAAATCACAAATATTTCTTTTCTCGCACATTAAGAATAAAATGATCACATCTAATCACCAACAATTAATTCCATTTTAAGCCATATATTTGTAAATACGTGATGTATGAATGTCTGATAGAATACTAATTAAGGCAATTTTAGTACTCTAATTACTTAGCCGTGTGAGACGAACTTCCTATAATTCTACGCACTTCACCCAATTTCTCCATATTGATTTTCTTGTATCTTTAATCTTCCATAATTCTTTAATTTTATTAAAATTACTCTTCAATTTGTTTAAAACCCCATTAATTTTCTCACTTGAAAAACACCCACACAAATTTTAACAAAAAAGATTAAATCTTTGAAAAACCCTGTTTTTTTTTTTTTTTTTTTTTTTGGGTGTGTAGATATCAATGGCACCAAAGGGTAGAATTCGTAAGGCAATATTCTACGCACTTCACCCAATTTCTCCATTGATTTTCTTGTATCTTTAATCTTCCATAATTCTTTTAATTTTTTTTTAAATTACTCTTCAATTTGTTTAAAAACCCATTAATTTTCTCACTTGAAAAACACCCACAAAAAATTTAAACAAAAAGATTAAATCTTTGAAAAACCCTGTTTTTTTTTTTTGGGTGTAAATCAATGGCACCAAAGGGTACAATTCGTAAGGCAATAGGAGTAGTAAAAGATCAAACAAGAATCAGCATTGCAAAAGTTGCAAGTAATATTGACCCATTTCTTGATATTTTGATAGTAAAAGCAACAAGTCATGATGATATTGTACCAAATGAGAAATATTTCTACGAAATTTTACGTCGAAGTTCGATATCGAAACCACTAAGGACTGAATGTGTAGAGTTGATTTCCAAGAGGATTGAGAAAACCCATGATTGGATTGTTGCATTAAAGTGTTTGATTCTTGTTCATAGGCTTATGTCTAATGGAGATGAAGTTTTCATGCAGGAGATTGCTTGTGTTAATGAAAATAATGTGAAAGGGTGTGGAATGTTGAGTAATATGTGTGTTTTTAAAGACGATGCGCATAGGAATTCTTGGGATTATACTGAGTTTGTTAGGAATTATGGGATGTATCTTGATGAGAAAGTGGAATGGATGGTTCAGATGTGGTTGAACAGGAGGTTACGGGTTTCAGGCAAGGATGAGGGTTCTACTAAGACGGTTTTGCGTAGGATGGAGCATTTGCAAAGATTGCTTGAGAGGGTTCTTGCTATGAGGCCTAGGAATGTGAGTAAGCATCAGAAATTGGTTATTCTCGCGCTGTGTCCGGTTGTTGAGGAAAGTTTTAAGCTGTATAATGATATATGTGAGGGTTTGTCCTTCTTGTTGGATCTGTTTTGGGGGATGGAGTATTGGAATATTGTTAAGTCTTTAGGGACTTACGTGACTGTTGCGAAACAGATTGATGAACTTGTCGAGTTTTATGCTTGGTGTAAGGATTTCGGGGTTGTTACAGCATTGGAGTATCCTGTTGTTGAAAGAATAAGCAATGATCTTCTTAGCACAATGGAGAAGTTTATGAAAAAGAAAGCGAATGATTTGAAGAGTACTGAGAAGAACAAGAAGACGAAGAATAGGTCGCAAGAAAGTAGTTTTGGTACAAGTCCAACAGTTGGGTTGGAAGCCATCTCTGAGAATATGGTTGATGAAATTCAGGATTTGATTGATTTGAAGAATGATGAAGCAGTTGAAGAAGATCGATGTGAAGATCCCGGTTTGCCTTTGTCTTTAGCATTGCTCTGTGATGATCAAGTCGATTTAACCAGTAATAGTCAGTGTGAAAATGCTACCGAAAGTGAAACTAAATTTGCTGATCAAGTTATTACTGACTGGGAGTTGGCTCTAATAGAATCTGCCAGTACTCTGATGACCAAAAAACCCGAAATGGGTGGGGGATTTGATGATTTACTGCTAGAGAGCATGTATAATCAGAAACCTGCAAGTGAAAACACGATTTGTTCTCAGATGATCAGTGACGGGAATGGAGTCGTGGCATTACAAAACCCGTTTGCAGCTTCTGCTACTGTTCTGCCTCCTGTTTACGTGCAGGTGGCGGGATTGGAGACGCAGCGAGAAATGCTGGGGCAGGAACTGCAGGTATTGGAACAGTATGGGGCAAATGGAATTGAAGCGCAAATAAGTTCAGCACAGAATGATGTTGTTTCCTCATACAATGCGTTTGGTCCTCAAGCTATGGTGCCTTTTGAGTTGCCAGGAAATTCGGGGAATCCAGGAGGGTACCATTACAATCCTTGGTCTGATTAGTTCAGCAAATGTAGGTTTTAGATTGTCGGTCTTGCGGCTTTTCAATGATTTTGTTACTAGCGCATTGTTATACAAGTACTTCACAAATTCTTCTAAAAGACCGTCTCATTCGAGTAAACAGTGAAATGAGACTGAGCTGTTATGTATCACTTTCAGATCCTCCTGTTTTGAAGCTTTATAGAACTCTTTGTTCTATTGTTTACGCAACTAAATCGCCACGTCTCTTCGATTTAGTTGTATTTGGCATCATTTCAACGGGGCAGGTAGGGTTAGGAAGTTTGCAGCCTCGCACTTATATTAGAAAACACAAATAAGCTGTTGACAAATTACCCCTGTCGAAAACTGCGTCATAAATTACAACGCTCAGCTGCTCCACGTAATAAAGTAATAAAGAAGCGCATCATCAGTTTAGTTTGGAATGATATGCTTTTCCTTCTCGTTGCTAATTACTACTTCCTTCGCCCAAATCATTTGATTACTTTTATATAAAAAAAGTGTGAGGGTATTTTAATCAAAGTTAAACAAATGATTGAAACCCGGAGAATACATCCATTCTAAGGCAGTTGTACATGATGGCCATCAAATATATGCCCAAATTTCACACAACAAAACAATAGTACAATTTCAGTTCAGACAATTTCAGTCCAAAAGAACAATAGAGTTTAATAGATCCAAATTACATAACACAAACATACGATCAAATACAATCCAAGTTCAAACTCACCATGAAAGGATCTCTATTACTCGCAGCTATACCGCCTTTTACAAATGCAAATGTATACTGTATTATTATACTGAGCAGTAAACAATGAAAGGAAAAAAAATGATTTGGAAAACAAATCCTTCCCAATGCCTTGTCTCCTGCCTCTGGATCCACAGTAATCCAGGGCGTCTATCAAAAGCATTCCTGCAGCAAGTCGGAGACATTGATTAGCTTATAATTTACATTCCGGCTGCATAACAGTTGGGACAATATACAAGACTAGTAAAAGGAGAGATTTACAGTGACGAATAAACTTCCATTGTTGATTTTGATTGTCTCCTTTCCAGGTTTCATAAAGGGCAATAACTGTGCCATCATGAATTCCGCCATGATCCTTATCAGCATTCCAAGCATCCATAACCAAGTGAACGTTATTCACAGTCCTGATAGTTCTATACCCAGAACCGAGGTCCTTGCTCTCCGTCCACAGAACAGACTCATCCAGAGCATCAGGCTTGTATGGGGTTAGTTGCACCTGTACAGTATTTCAGACAAAAATGCAAGATTAATCACCCATTTGTGAAAATATATATCAACTGAACAAGAGGATTTACTGCAGAGGAACTTATTCCATCACAAGATATTCTATCAAATGAGGCAGTAAAATTGGCAATGCTATACATGAGATGAGCATCACAAAAACCATCATGGCAATGTCACGAATACTCCTGACCGAGATTGAGTAACATAGGTTACAATAAAGCTCAAGCATAATGACCCAGTTTCTTATCCACAACAAAGTTCCCTTTTTTCGTCCTAAACTTATTGACTCGATTCTTTCGAGCCTGCACAAGAAAGATGAAAGACTCACCGGTTGACAAGAAATAGAATGCTTAACAGCCTGCCCCGTGCCTTTGTTCACCAACATGAAACTGGGATGACCCTCTTTATCCTTCACCCTAATGCTGTACTTCTCATCTCTGTACCAATGCTGCAACCAAAACAACATTCACATACACCACACCAAAGATTAAAAAAATCTACTCCGTAACTTATACATACAACTACTTCATTCGTCTCATTCATTTGTTCATCTTTTTTATTCCGTGAACATTATTATAATCAAAGTTAAACAAATAATTGGTACGGATTGAGCGTAAGTAGATAAATTGACCATAATGAACTTAAATTCCCCTTGACAACCTATAATCAGTCAAGTGACTCAAGTCTACGCCTTCTTTACTAAATCAAATTCAATCTAAATACACACATACTCCATACACAAAGGTAGCAACTTTCCACATAAAAACACAAATAGTTCTATAACACTGTTTTAGACAAAGATTATTGTAAAACCGCCTATATTAATTACTTATAATAGAATAACCTTATACTCCGTAAGAGGGAGTAGTAATTAAGAAGCTCTTTTTAAATATATTAAGGTTATCTAAGTTAAATAATAAAAGGAAAAAAAAAAAAAAAAAAATAATCTCGTGTGAAACCGCCTCACATATGAATATATGATTAATTCTTAATTTAACTTTTATATTCTTCAATACCGTATTTTAATCAAAGATCCACAAATGATTGAGACGGAGAAAATATAACTCATCATCCTCGATCTCATCCCGTTAATAATGGTAGAACCTTTTTTTTCCATTAAAAAATCAAAGAAAATGACAGAATATTTACCAAAAACGAAAAAAAAACAAACCTGAGTACGATCAGAGGAATCGGGATGAGTAAGAATAACCTTTCCATCACGGATCCCAAACACATACCTATCTCCACCAGCCTTACACTCTATCTTATGACTCGGCTTATTAGCCAGGTGGCCCAACTCCGGCCCACCACCGTAGCTCATTTCCGGCCCAGCACCAGGCCCACCACCGTAGTTATGGGCACTGGAACCATGATCCTGTGGCCCACCATGGTGGTGGAAGTCCGGCATGTGTGGCTTGAACCCGTGATGCGCGGGTGACCCACCATCATAACCACCTTCGGGGTGAGAGTATGAAGGTTGTTGTGGAGGTGGTTGATCGTACCCGCCGCCGTATGAGGGTGGTGGTTTATTGTACGCGCCGCCGTATGTGGGTGGTGGTTGATCGTACGCGTTTCCGTAGGAGGGTGCGCCGTAGGATGGTGGAGGTGGTTGGTTGTATCCGTCGTCGTAGACGGGTGGTGGTGGAGGTGGTGCGCTGTTGAAGTCGTCATCGTCTTCGCGGCGGTTGTTGTGATGGCGGTGGTGGCCAACGTGGCCGACGTGATTGTGTGGGTATTCCATGATTGGTTGGGAATATTATTATTGGATGGAAATGTGTATTGGGAATTGTGATTAATGTGAGTGGTGAATGTGTGAGTATATAAAGGAAGTGAAAATGTGAAATGTCAGGTGCACGAATATACGTTACACGACAATAATTGAATACGAATTGTATGATTCATGTGAGCGAGGGAATGCCGACCATGTGTCCTAGACTCCTAGACTCTAACTTCGACGGATTTTCGAGTAAACAATAAAAAGAGGATCGAGTTTAATTTATGATTATTTAATATTTTCACTGTTTTTTTATATATGACTTTCTCACATTTGAGACACTCCATTCTCTCTTCAATATCTCTTAAAATATAAGACTAAATATTATGATA
>LHUT01008233.1:0-10154 GCA_001412135.1 Silene latifolia subsp. alba | reverse complement strand
TTGGATCGAATCGCGATTCTAACAACAAATGCGTCCGATATTGTTGTTCCACGTGACATACCAGTCTATCACAAGTAGTTACAACTTACAACAAGTGACTAACCTCACTAGTCACACTACACACTCTCAACTCATGAATTGAACAAAAACAAAAACCATAAAAACACTCAAAAAAAAAAAAAAAAAAACAATTTCTCCAAATCAACTAGAATTTCACAAAGATGTCAAAAACTATAACAGCATCAGAAGGATCAACAGAAGCAGTAGATTACATCGACGTCGAAAGCGTCATTTCTATCAGTTCAAGCTCATCTTATGACAAAGATGAGATGGATTTAGGTCCGGAATTCGAGTTTCTTTCGGTTAAAAACGGTTTAGAAGGAGATAATAACACAATGTTATCTGCTGATGAGCTGTTTTTTGAAGGAAAACTTCTCCCATTTTGGCAAATAACTGATGCATCTCAAAAACTAAGTAAAATCAAGCTTAAAACATCGGTCGAAGAATTCGACAACATTGAGAAAAACAGTGGGATTGTATTAGGAAGAGATGAGAAAGAGCCAAGGATATGGTTTGTGGATGATGACCCATCACCAAAGCCACCAAATTGTACAGTTTTGTGGAAAGAATTATTAAGGTTAAAGAAACAGAAGGGTAGTAGTAGTTCCACATTGTCACCGTCCTCGTCCTCGTCCTCATCCTCGTCTTCTGGTAGCGCACTAGGAGAGGCTGCTGCGGTTGAAGAAAGCGAAAAGGAGAAGAAGAGTAAGAAGGGTTTAGAGAGGACTAAATCTGCTACATTTAGAATTAGGCCTATGGTTAATGTACCCATTTGTGCTAATACTGGTAAAACTACTACCTCTTTACCTCCTCTTTTTCCTATCAGAAAATCTAAGATCAGAGTTAAGAGCACTTCTTAAGTATTGTACTTAATTACTAGGGTTATGCTGTTGTGAGTATGTTTCGATTTTACCCTGTAATTTGCGAGAGTCATTGAGGTACTAGGGTAATGCTGTTCTGAGTATGTTTAAGTACTGTACTAGGGTAATGCTGTTCTGAGTATGTTTAAGTACTGTACTAGGGTAATGCTGTTGTGATGAGTATGTTTCGATTTTACCCTGTAATTTGTAAGAATCGTTGAGGTACTAGGGTAATGTTGTTCTGAGTATGTTTCGATTTTACCCTGCAATTTACGAGAGTCATTGAGGTACTAGGGTAATGTTGTTGTGAGTAACTTTTGATTTTAATATTTTCTTTTCTATTTTAATGTTAGTGCTATTTACTTGTTTAGAGAAGATGGGCTTACTCCCTTCATCTCGGCCATTTGTTTTTTTATATTTTTCGTGAAAAGTAATTTTAATCAAACATAACGTAAACAAATGATTGGGATGAGGGAGTACGTGACTGACATTATGTATGTGTCGGATGGCGGCATTGATAATTAATGATGTAATTATTAATGAATGTCCTATATTAATAATGTCATGTATTTACTCCATATGCCTTAGATATGCATTAAGATGAGCTAGATAAAGAGCCTTAACAAAGAAAGTACTTTATATTTTGGGCATGTGGCCTTGCCTAGATTAGGAAGGAATTAATTTTGACAGATCCTCTTGTGTCCTATAAGCATTACTAATCATGTGTACCTTTGTTATTCAGACATGCACTTCATATTACCTCACCTACTCAACTACTTTTTGTATTACGAGTTCGACGACATTTAAACCTGTCGTACACTTGTAACCGAGTCTGAGTAATGCTACATTATTATACAAGTAACTCACATAATGAATTGTTCAAGTAAACCTGGTTAGTGTAACATCAGCTGTCATATCTAGTTGTTACTTTACTCTCTGCAATTCAGACATAACCTGTGGATGAACATTTAAGAAAAAGTAACATTTCTGAGGCTAAATGCAGTAATTGCTTCTGATTTAGGAACATTCCAGTGTAGCACTGTTAAATTCAGACCCATGAATAAAAACTGAGGCAAATCATTCTCAGTCACAATGGTATAGCCATTCTAAGAATACAAAATCAACAACATTATTCCAATGCCTCAAGGGCTCCTGCAAATTGCAGGGTAAGGCGAGTCGGACATACGTAGATCTTACAAACGGCCAAACGGGTCAAATGGGTTAGATTCGAGTCAGGTTGGGTCATTTTCGGGTTTAACAGAATTCGGCTCGAATCGGGTCGGGTCGAGTCATTCTCGGGTCAGTTATTAACTTATTATCAAGTTATTTAGGGATAGCAGTCAATTTCCAACAATAAATATTCGGGGTTGGATTCTCACATTCGAGCTAGGTCAATTTTGCCATGTCAGGCTATACGCAGTCTTACCCTTGTGTTAGCAACACAAAGAGGTTGTTCTAGAATGACCCAGAATCAAAATTGTGTCGAGGACTGCATCAAATAACCATTCTAGGAATGATAATAAAAAATAATAATTGAGGTTGGTAGAAATAGAAGAGAAGCAACATAAAGAGCAAAAACAAGTTACTCCACTAAACAGGGTTAAAGAGAGTGACATGTTCACTCTGAAATGCTAAGTTGTGCAACCATACATGTTGGAGAGTTGCACAGTTGTACTGTCAACTGTGAACTGTCAAGTGCATAATTTTTTACCAAGGGAGGCAAAGCACAAGTAAGTTGTTTGTAAAGTTAGTGAAATCATGCTACCCTTTTTGTTTTTTGATGAGGTTTTCTGTCTAACTTTCTTTGGCTTGAAAACATTTTGCAAATTGCAGTTATCAATAGCGGCTGCGGGTTCTCTCGTCATAAAAAAAAATATGGTTTTTTTATGCGAAGTAAAATGATATATTAATCCGCATATGAGCATCACATCTTGGTAAAAGAAGGAAGAACGGATCGCTTTAAAGATCGGTGAATTAATCTTACTATTATTAATTGTTTTACGCCCAAACCTTCTTGTGTTATAAGTTTATAACCCATGACTAGAAATTAATTTTAAAATTGGGTATATCAATTATATGCGTCATAATAAATATCATTAAAAAAGTTGCGAAAAAATGTAAAAAAGGGGTCACATTTTTTATGCACTAAAGTGGTCTTACATAATTACATTATACTCCCTCTGTATCAATTATGTTTACCTTTGATTAAAATACTCCTCATAAATAAAGAATATAAAAAGTAAACATTTGGGTAAATAATTACCTTTACTAGTGCAGATGACCAGAAAATTTAAGGTTACTACAATCAAAGGATGCTCCTGACAAATTTTACCACTTTCACTTATGACAGCATGCAGGAAAACTCCTACACTCAGTCAGTAACAGGCCACAGCTTACAATACTTTAGTGCCACTAAACCTCTCAAAAGTAAAAACCCACCGAGTTTGAGTACCACCCTCTCACATATAACATGTACATAAGGGCATGTGAAAGGATGGTACAGAGACTCGGTACCACTCAATTGCACCTTAGCATTGTCCGTCACCGTCTGCCTGCTGATTCACAATAAATACAAAGATGTACACCCAAACAATGCAATTTTCCTTTCAAACAAAATTGGTATGCATTACAGTTACAAACTTACAGTCACTTCTAGCAAGTAGTATCAAATAATTAACAAGATTACACAGACAAAAAACATGGGTCATCCATTTCTTTTCTCTTGGGTGAAGAGGGGCCAGAATATACTACTCCACTACATACAGTGACAGTCAGAAAAGCATCTCTCAACAAAATTAATAAATAAAATAAAATAAAAATATACAATAAATGTACAGCATCACTACCAGGCAGCATTCAGGAGCTTTTGTATACAGAGTACCGAGTACGGAGTACTTCACAGTTCACAGAGAGCTTTAACCCTTTAACCAGTAATCAGACAACTCTTACCAATCAAATGAGGTTTCCAGCTGTATGTTAAGGTGACAAAATTTCTGGGGCCAAGGAACTCTTAAAGCTTTCGTCCAGGTGGTAGTGAAAGGCGGTTACCAGGCGTAAACCTAGAATCAGGATAAATAAGAGTTTAGTTTGAATATAATGTGTTGTTATTAATTTGGCTGAAAGGAGTTTGAGGTCGACTTACGTAAAGTTTAGCCCTGGTTTTTGAAGGAGGCTTTTTGGGACTGTTCCGCTTAGGTTATTGTGCTCTAAATGCCTGCATGATTAAGAGCATTATGACATTAACATGATATTTTGGAGAAGAAATTATCAGATAAAATATAAACTGAAACAGCCTTCGAATAACAAAGACAGGACCTTTGATTTAGAAATGAGCCTTCATTTGAAAGTTAAATGAGCCTTAATTTAGAGAAGCCTTCATTCGAAGGTCATGGTTTGAACAGAAATCACAAAGACGGGCCTTTGATTTAGAAGACAGGATTTCAAAGAAGAAAAAGAAAAAGGAAAAAATGACACCTCTTTCGGTTTTTAGGATAAGGGGTGAAAGGGTCCTTTCTATAGATCTCGGGATTTTTACAGTCCTATTCCCGTTTTAGCCAACTGGAAAACCGGATGCCAAAAAGGGATATGTTCTGCTAATGGGATTTATGTAATTCTTGTTTAAATGCAAACAAGATTCTTGTGATCAGGTCATATTAGAACGGGTCAATATTAGTTCCAACAAAGCTATGGCAAAATATGAGTTGGGTTGAGTTAACATCAGGTGATATTCAAATCGCTCTTTTTAGATCTAATTCAAGTGTCGAGTGACGTTAGTTTTGCCACGTCTAATGTACCGCACCCAAATATTCGGTAGCATAAAAACAAATTACTCGCCATATTTCCTAAAATAACATTTAGCACAACATAACACCGGAATAGTAAAACTGAATTTCATGTAATGGTCACACACTGACAAATGAAGGGACATCTAGAAATTTAAAAAGGTGTCCTATTATTTTGGGAAATCTTTTTGGAAAGATGATCAATAAAACTGAAAAGGAGGTAGTAGCCTATTAGGTATCTAGAGCATATAGCCAAGATAGGTGTGATGAGCTTTTGTCTCAGTATTCCACTGGAATACCACACATAAGTCTATAGATGCTATCTCAAATAGATGTAGCATACTACTTATAGAACTTCCGTAAACTAATTACCATCTTAGAAACAAGACTCGCAAAGGTATAGGCAATTATTCGGATAGTATCTCAGAGGAAGAAACGCGTATAAAACTTACAGTTCTCGTAAGCTTTTAAGGTCTCCGAGAGATGAAGGAATTGTTCCACTCAACTGGTTGCTTGCAAGATCCCTGGAGTGAACATCATCAATAAGAGACAGGTGAATGAGTTAAGGTTTAGATAAGTGAAGCTAAATGAGTTTTTATGTTAATGCATGCATCTAACCCTACAACAACATCAGAGCCTTAATNNATCTTTTCGAACCGTCCATGGGTGATCTCACGCCTCAAAAAGCGAAAGAAAAAGCATGCATCTAACCCTATACATAAAAAAATGTTTTACTGATCAGGATATAACATGCTGATAGAAAGGGCCCAACTCCCCAGTGAAGAGATTAGTGGTCTCGTAGAGGAACGTATTGTGTCCGGAGGTGACGGCTTGCTGGTGCACTCACATAGTTACATCCATCCAAATTTGTAAGCAGTTTATGATAGATAGATTCCATGAGCAACAATGTTGGTTTTCTCATAAGAGCATATATACCCGTAAAAACTACTCATATAACTTAATATAAACAGTTGCGCAAACAATCTGCTGAATACAATAACTTCGTCACAGATATACACTGAGCAAAAAAATCTTACAGGATTTCTAGAAGCTTCAGGCTGCCAAGGCTGAAAGGTATAGTTCCAGACAAATTGTTTCTACGAAGCACTCTGTCAAGAGCAAGGATACAACAGTTAGCACTTCCCAAAGGTTAACTAGGCGTCCCAAAACAATATATAGTATTTCATCCTTATATCGTCCTAATTTGACTTAGGTGTTCAAACTGACATATCTTATATTCTGAGAAATTCATCGCTTGGAGCCTTTGATCCCCAAAGTCAAATGGGACGATAAAGATGGACATAGGCAATAGAATAATAATGACAACAGCAAGGATATACATTGTGTTTAATGCTGTCAGATTTGCAATGTGTGGCGACAATGATCCTGAAAGGCCCATATTCTCCAGGTTTCTGATGGCAAAAAAAAAAAAAAAAAGAGTAAGCATTGGCGGGCATAAAGTCACTAGATGGACAGAAGAGATCATCTATTCATAAATTTGAACTTACATCGAGATAATTCGAATACGAGAACCATTATTTGAGCATGTAATCCCAGTCCAAGAATATTTAGCAGGAAAACAAGGGTCACCATTCCAATCTTCTGGAGGATTAGCTAGACTGCGTTTTACACGTTCTAATGCAATCACTGTATGAAGAAACAAAGGTTGATTTAACTTCACAACGAGGTCCACAAGATTTCATTAAGCACTTTTCTCCACCAATACGTAAATCAATAAAATAAACAAGCTGTAAACTATAGGCCACTCAGTTAGCAATCATGTTAATATGCCATTCACCCCTAGGTAAATGTTACCAGTATTCCCTTGAAAACACTAAGAATCTAAGATGCAACACACTGAACAGAACTAGGAGCGCAGATTTGCTAATCTTGCTCGGTGAACTCAGGAAAATGTCACTTACAATGTTCACATATGCATATTGATGTTCTTTGAATATTTAACCAAAAGCTCAATCCTTTTCAACCATGAAAAATAAATACTTTTAATGGTAACTGTAAAGAGTATGTTATACTCCGTATGTGTTTCCGTTGGCTAAGGATGTGATTGCCAAATAATACTTCCAAAACATAATACTACATGATCCTGATAAAACAACCTCTATGCTCTAACAAGTCTAAACTCTAAACCCTTATTCTCTTTTTCACTTGGTATAATGTTCAGGACTTCAGGTGTTCTATCACAACTAAAATTACTACATTGATATAGTTTCCTTAACTGATCCGCTCAAACATTTAAACTACCGTCCCAAGTGCTAGGCTTGGAAATTCAATTCCAGGGACACGGTTAGGGAAAAGGTGAACAAATCCAGCATCAGTGTGCTTAACAAAGACACATTCACGAAACAAATAGAGCACAAAATTTAAAAATATAAACAAAAAAATACAGTAAAGATTTTGGAGGTATACTGAATTACTGACCATCGCGCACAAGAGTTCTCTTTCCCAGAAGCAAGATATTAAATATCTCTCCGCCATTTATAAGAGGACCAGAATCTGACCCGGCTGCTGGAGTGAACTTTAAGTTTGTCAAACCATCAAGAGGCCACTTAGTAGCAAAAACTGCTACTCCGGATGATGTCGCATTCAAGTTATTGATGTAAGGCACATCATTTATACTAATACTAAATTCCCTGTGTGATGGTGATGCTCGGTCGTCAGCAAAATACATAGCTATATAGTATGTTGAACTTGGAAGGGGTCCTTCAGGCCACTGAAGCTCCAATGGTCCTGATTCCACGGTTAAGCGTGTGTCAAAGATCTTAGCAGGTGGCAGATTCCATATTCCCGAGACAGACACATTTGAAACACCTGTTATTGGACCATTGGCTCCGAAAGGCTGCCAGAACCGATCAAACTGATCTTCCGGTGACCTGGCATTTGAAATCACCGAAAATCATAAGATGAATAAGACAAGGAACCGATCTCAATGGTCAAATTATACCATTTGAGTTACAGGCAACTGAAGTCCCAGTTGATTACACTACTACGATTCCAGCACGTAACTGATTTGTTGCTTTAGGCAATTGATTAATCAATCCTCCAATCAGTGTTCAGAAATTTGGGATTTCCACGGTTAACCCAAATGTTTTTTTCTCGTATAAATTAGCATATCGAAGAGTTCTACTATTTCGACAGAAACAGTATTTCTTGGTTCTGGATTATGATGCAATGAAGCAAACTACTCTCTAAACTGAATGTGCTTCTTGTCATTAGACATAACGCAATTTAAATAGTCGATCATCAAGAATTAAGCTCCCTATGTTTACACCAAAGAGGCAAGGTTGCGTACAGCCAACCCTCTTGCCCCCGCCATTTGAGGGAACACTTGAGGCAGGGGGGTAATGTTTCTGTAGGAGAGCTACTGCTAAACTGCATAATTAAACACATGTTTACTATTGCCCACCTAATATGACTAGTCTATCAAGAGCAGTTCGTTTATTCATTCATTCTTATGTACAGTCTAAAAACGACACAGCAACAACCAATCACTGCTGCATATCAGTCAAACGAAATATATTTACAACTACGACAGGTCGACAATCTTACACAACCATTCATTGTAACAATGAAACCAACAGCAGCACTAAATCAAACACATAAAACCACATACAAACCAACCAAACCAAAATCAATGTACTCACCTAATCATAGGCCCAGCATACCCAAAATTGCTCCTAGCAACCAAACTCAAAGCATTCGACCCAAAATCAGTCGAATTATACACCGAATCCCCCAACATTACCAACTCAATAGCAGAAATAAACGGGTCAGAATCAGTAACCTCATTAACTCCAACACAAACACTAATACTTTTCCCTACAGCTTGAAACACCCCTTCATAATAACTCGACATATTACGAGCATAATCATCAGTAGTATTCACCCTACCCCATAAAGTCCCATCAACTATTTGGTCGAAAACAGGCGGGTTTTCATAGCTAGGCCCATTTACTCCACCATAAAAGTAAGTGGTCCTAACCATATACTTAGCTGATCGAACAATTGGACCAATTTCATAACAAAACTTCTTGTTTAAATTCCCATATACTGGAAATGATCTCACAGTTGATAGAATTGGTAACACCCATGACAAATTTAAGTTTCTGTTCGCGCCTGCGGAAATGTACTCCTTGTCCGGTACCCATTGCTGGTTATCAGATCTTATTTCAGTCGACGACCCGCAATTTATGTAAAAACCTGTAAAATGAATAACATAACCATATCAACTAAATTTCCAGCTGAATCATCTATTCCTTCTAGTTTCATATACTTGAACAAAACGCATGGAAATAAAATGAATGGCGGTCGTACTAATTTGATACCAACCATCTTACCATTTAATTATTACTGTCGCGGTATTGGTGAGATGGTTGGTATCAAATTAGTCTAAGAACTACTACCTCTCTTCTAACTCTTTGTAATTGCTCAATTTTATTAAAATACGTCTCACATATATTAAACAAAAAAAAAAAGGGCGCACGCAATATGATTGTTTTGGGAGGCTATTAAATTGATATCCACAATACAATTAAATTTTGGTAAATAACTAACCAACTCCATTCACCGGAATCATAGTATTTTATTCAAATGATATGATTCCGGTGAATTTAATTTGATACCACCCATCTCACCAGTTCATTAGCCGAGCGGTGGGATGGGTGGTATCAAATTAGTAGAAGTATTGTGGGTATCAATTTGATTGTCTTTGCGGGGGAAAGGGAATCAAATTGATACCCGCAATACTCGAGACCAAACCGAAACGAGAAAGAGAAAATGGGGACGTACTGTATGGAGGGATGGAGAAGGAGGGGGAGAAGAGAGAGAAGAGGAGGAGAAGGAGGGGGAAGAAGAGAGAGGACATTGTGTAATGGAAGAGAGAGAAAGGTCAACAGAGAGACATAAAGAAGGAAGGAAGAGGAGAATAGGAGTAGTGGAATGAGTCATGAAGAAAGCGTCGTAAAAGAAAGAAAGGAAGGAAGGAATCAAAGAGATAGAAAGAGAAAGGGTGGAGTTAGTTGAAGGAGAAGGAATTTACGGGTGGGGTGAAGTGGATTAATTCAGGAATTGACTGTCAACGCGGGAAAAAGGGTTAAAAAAATAGAAACAGATCAGAGGTTTATCGCGTATAGAAACTTGCGCAAATTCTCAATTAAGACGGGCCAAGTATCATATACCGTAAGATAAATTAAAAAACGGAAATTTTTCGTGGTATCCTTAATTTTGTCAGATTTTCCATGGTACCCTGTTTTTAAAAATCTACCTATGATACCTTGAGGTTCTATTTTTGTTGTACCCATGATACCCTTAATATAACGGCCGTTAAATTTTGATGATGTGGCAATGAATTAGTAATTAAAAATTATTAATAAATATGAAATAAAAATGAAAAGCAGGGTTACCATGGGAAATATGACAAAATTAAGGGGTACCA
>LHUT01008232.1:0-10154 GCA_001412135.1 Silene latifolia subsp. alba | reverse complement strand
GTTCGGTTCAAAGAACCGCTTTGTCGAAACGGTTCGGTTAATCGAACCTTAAAAATGGACGGTTTTTCGGTTTTGCAGTTCGGTTATTGCGGATCGGTTTATTCTGAACACCCCTAATTCAAACAACCTTCATGGAACCACGTTCATAAATCACAATAATCCTCTTCTTTTTATAAAAGCCTCATTTACCAACCACAATTCTTCCTTTCCTACGTTCAAACACCACCATCTTTTTCACATTTTCTTCCTACAACAAAACCATCATAGCAAAACAAAAACATCATCATGGGTTATTCGGAAACAGACTCGTCAAATTGTCGACGACACCCAAATCATAGACAATCCCCTGGAGTTTGCTCATCATGCCTAAGAGAAAAGTTATCTAAACTCAACACTTCTTCACCTTCCTTCAATCCCAAGAAACCTTATATCATTTCTAACTCGTCTTCACTTTCATCAACTCCTCCATACTCAGACACTTCCTCCACCACCACCACTACCACCACCGCTGTGACTGCAACGACTATCGGTACACGTAGATCACTGGGGAGTCGACACCGGAGAAACGGGTCTGAAACTTATGTTTCAGTAGGGTTGGTGTTGAATAATGGGTTGAAAAAGAGTAGGTCAGTGAGTTGTGCTCCTTTGTCATCAAGAAGTAATAAATTAGGAGCTAATGATGTAATTAATGAGAAATTTAAGAGTTGTGTTAATGGATGTGGTGAAGTAGATAAAGAAGGGATCAAGAAGAAAAATAATGGATTTTTGAAGAAATTAATTCATTCAACAAGTAAGAAGACAAAAGGAGTTTTGATGCATTCTAAGACCATGAAAGAAAGGTCTAATCTTTCTACATATAATAATACTAGTAATGCTACAAATAAATAAAAATTTTAATTTTCATAATTTTAATTTGTTTGATAATTAGTTATTATATGCACTTTTGATGTATATCTAAAGAAAATGAGTGAGTCATATGATTGTGATTTCAATATTTTTAAGTTTTTTTTTTTAAAAAAAATCATTATTATTTCTAATTAGTGGTGTAAGAGAACACCAACAATATCATGTATGCTTGTATGGTTGCGGTCCAATCAATTATGATATGTATCAGCATCTGAGAGAACAATGTTAACTAAATTTTAACTGATGATTGTGACTCGATAATTGGTTTTATGTCTTACTATGTTAGCTAACATGGGAATTCACTCGTCGCCATCTATTACCGTGTTTGATTCTCCGCCTGATGGACTTCGCTCTATCCTCCGGGGAGGATTTATTAGGAGTCGTTTTTCCTCGTTGAATTCTTAGTTTATTTCGGGGCTTTGCCCCTCCTGTGCACCAAAAAAAATGTAATAGTAATATATACGAAACATTTCATTTTAATTAGGCTTACATGTAGAAGTGCATCTACATTGTGAATTTGTGACAAGGGCATGTGATAAGAAATCATATAAAACCATATTTTTAAGAGATTTTAAATATATTTTTTTAAATAGTTTCTTATCATATCCCCTTAAACACACATTAGTAAAACTGATATATAAATGTGGAACAACAGCAAGTACACCGTATTTTAGTACTTCACAAGTACAAGGGATCATAATAACACACACGAGTACACTACATCCTCTTCAATCTTCATATATAGTACGATTTGTTGATGAACTAATATCCTTAAGACCAATTAAATTCGCGAAAATTAAACTTAAATGATGATTGGACTCGAACAAGTCTATTTTCAATCTAATTGTTTGAGGGCCAAATCACATTAATAAACATAACCGAAATGATTGGACTCGTACGATGGACACGGTTTCTTGTGTCGATTCCAATCGCCTTTAATTTGGATCAAGTTGTTGCTTGTCGGGTGTCAACATTGTGAACCTAATTGTAGTAGGCCTAGTTCATGTGGCAGACCCACATGCACCTTTGTTTGGTCTCGAGTGAATGCATTCGACAATAACGACATATTTCCTCATTTTAAGTCATTTTCATACGTTTGTTCAAATAACTGCACAATTACAATGTTGCAGCAATTGATCTCCTATGGCCTATAGGGTAGAATCGGAAATTTGGAATAGATCATAAACCTTACTCATTAAAGGGCGATTGACCCTCTCTGAACTCCAGAGACCGGAGCTATACAATCTGATAGATAAACCATCTCAACCAAAACCTTAAGGTGATGGTTAAGGCCCAACAATTATATTTATTTCCTATTACAATCGTCTAATATACATTTATCTCTACGAACATGTCATCTTGTTGCTACCATGTTACTGTTCTTCATGTCGGTCATCACTGTATACATCGCTATCCACTGTTGGGCGTTTCAGTCTTTGGAATATTTCATCGAGAGAGTTGGAAGAGGACGCTTGTGAAAGACGCTCACTTTCTTGGGATTGTCGTAAAGGAAGAAATTTGTTGGAACCAAAGTTTGTCTTAATATTCTGGATGCCTGACTTCATCGTCTGCCATGGAGTGGACAAACCAGACGGTGTAGCAGTGCTATTATCTGCGAGCTTTGAGCTCAAGGGTTGTCGACTCTCTTCTCTGTACTTATTACGGATAACCTCCCCGCTCCCTCTATTTTGATGAGCCTCTGAATTTAAATTTTTCAGCAGAGTTGTATCCACACCATCAGCTATACTGTCATCCTGAATTGTTTGCAGTTAGTTGAGAAATCTACTAGCCCTGTTCTTTTAGACTGAAACTGTTCTGATGTGAACTGAACTGAACTTATAGGATCTGAACTGAATTGAACTGAACTTATAGAATCTGGAGTGAACTTAAATTAAGTGACTTTTAAGTCCAAAAGAACAGGGCCTTAGTACCGAGTACTAAACAAGACTGCAAATGAAACATGTTTACGGTTTACCTTCTCATTCGACCCAGACTCCACGTCTAAGCTTATATTGTCGACAATTCTAGCCAACGGTGCTCTTTTGCCTTGTTCAAGCCAAGAACGCTCTGCACATCAGTTTCAAAAATGAATTTTTGCGACATTACACGTAAAGATTAAAAATTTGGAGCAACAGTACTACCTTTTTGTAAGATAATCACTCCAGATGCATCAAAACCATCCATATCATTTTGTTCACGGCCAAACCTGAATCTCATCCAGCTCCCAAAATAACTGATCACTCGATCAAAGAAGTTGCTTGCAACCAGAAGTGTGTATATAACCATAATAAGGGGGTAAATTCTGTTGAACTTTTTCCCGAAAAAAGGGACCACGTCGTCTATATTTCCCATTCTCTAAAACATCAATTTCAAACGCGATTTAGGTCAGTCATAATATTTGACACTGAACAGTTCAGAATTATGTAATCCTATAAACGCGCAGCATCTGTCAGAAAATTTACTCCGTATTTTGCTTAATCTGTTTTTCAGTGAAGACGAACTACTCAAGTCAGAATAGAAAGGTTGTAGGTTTACGATTTACCTCCTCAAATACTGTTTTAGCATTCTGATCAAGGCAGATGAGGTTTAGAAAGTTGTAAGAGATTGGAGGGGCATATCGAGCAACCATCCTATCAAAAGAAAGCGATTATAGCTGACGTCAGGTCAATTCTTAACGCAGGTGACAGAATATTCATTTTCCGGAAATAGAGACTGAAGAAATGACTTACGAACAAATCATAAGTAGGCTGACAGAGCTTGTTTGTCTTGGTGTCAATGAATAGAACATCAGCATTCCAATTTTGAACAATGAATAATATGTACATATGCACATGTACATTAGTGGTATAAATGCCAACACCTGACAAGCAAAGGCGTATAGTATTACGATAATTACTGAAGTGCTGACAAAGACGGTCAAAACCAGTACAGCTTTCTGAAAAATACCTGGACATATAACTCCTGTCTTCGGACAGATTTGATGAGAATAGAAAAAAGAGACAGATCAACTCCACTGGGCAGCAATGTCGCCTCCGCCAGAAGAACTGCAACTGACATGCAACCAAGAACGACTGCCAGAACTCTTTGCAATTGATTCCTCATGAAACAGCGCCATAATAGCTCTGAAAGAAGCAATCATTTCTCGGTTATATATATCCTTTGAACAGTTGAAATTATTGTAAATGCTCTGTTAGTACAAGTTTATCAAAACAGTTTCATGAAAGGATCTTAATGAAAAAGGGGGACGAACAACTCCATATTTCGGACAGCAAATCAGTACACCACAATCATTGCCAGCTAACAAAAAAAACCTGAAGATCAAAACCTCGAGTTAATTTCACCCTCTAGAGACGTAGAGTAGACATTACTTACCAATAGTATCTAAGATAGACCCAACTGAGCCGGAATGACTGCCTCTGAAACTTGAAACGTACTTCCTGAAGGGATATGATCCGCCCAAATGAAAAGAATTTCTCCAAAAAAAATGCGTGCAGGATGCAAAGTGAATAAATTATAGTGGCAAGGCCAAATGAATGGAAAGCAAGCACAAAAAGAAACAAACCATCCAGTTACATCACGGAGCTCATAATTTTTTATGGTGTCTTCCAGTTCAAGAGCCGCCAAGACATGCGTCATATATTCACTGCAAAATGAGAAAACAGTTAGAAAAATCAGATTGTAAAACGATCCTAGAGCACTAGAACAACATCTATCATTTTAAGAATGAGATCTAACCTCTTGTACCGATAATAATCCTCATGCGCTAGTCTAAGCTGACGCCTAAGGGTAGCCATTGATTTATCATCTTCATCATAGTCCATGTCGTTTTCTCCCAATCGGCCACCTTGTGGCTTGAATGATGGATCTTCTTTGAACTGATGTATAGAAGAGTCAGGAATAATCAAGCACAGAAGCACCGAGTTGGACTCATAATATGTAGACCAAAAGAGGTTTAAGAAACGAAATTATAAATTCCCATACCATCTCAGCTAACATTCCATCAATGATTTCCATGTACGGCCTTAAAGGATCACGCTTTGACATTTGGTTCGATGTTGCTTGAGCAACCTACCAGAGGACAGCACGATGAAAAATCAAAACTTGAAAGATAGAACCAAATAGCTGACACAATCAGGCTGTACTCACCGCAATTGCATCTGAATAGTTCTGATGAGCTTCATCGAGTTTTGCAGCCATTTTAGCGATCTTATGGGAAAATACTTTCTGCTGAAAAGTCCAATCAGCATTTTTCCAGAGGCTTTGTGGAATTTCACTTAAACCAAAACCAAGCAGAAATGCTCCGGTAACAAGTCCAAACGTATTTGAGCAAGCCATCGCAAAAACCAGAACACCACCATTCCTGTTTCAGACAAAAAACCTCCAGAGGGGTCATGACTCATGAGAGACGATAATTACTCCGTATTTAAACAGCAAATCATGAAAAAATTTATGACTCACCAATCCCTGCGCATAGTAACAAGTAGAACGAGTCCAACAAGACCAATCGATCCAAGAGCTAGATAATACACCAGGTTCACATGCAAGCTTGTTTTAAGTCGTTCTGTCCACGTGAAGTCTCCAGCGTCTTCATAACCCTGGATAAGGGGGACGACAGCCCTGCTTAGAAAAATCACATAGTCTAAATACTCCGTACATAAGACTATCAACAACACTGAGATGCAATATTTTGCAAAACATACAGCTACAGTTTCTGCACCAGCCACAACCGAAAATCTAGAATAGTGCATTAGTGCGTAACACACTGAGACGTAATGTATACAAGCGTGACAACGTACCAAGTCAGGAAAAATGTGCTCCAATATGACAAGCCCCAAGATACAGAAATTACGTGATTGTCATGCCCACCAATCGTCTGCAAGAACATCAAAATCAAAATGTTACCATCTATTTTACTCCGACACTTTACTTAACTGTCGTGTCGCGTGTCAGACACGTATCGGACACCGACACTTCAATTTAGACCACTAACAGGAAAATTCACCCCAAATAGCCGTGTCCGAATATTTTGTCATTAAATAGTTACATTGTATTAAAAAAATGGTGACATTTATTCCGTCTTATTTCAGACCGTCTGAAACAAGACTTTTTTTTGGTGTAAACCGAGGTGTCCACCGTCGAGTGTATAATCCTCTCGCTGCGGGTGCTCTCACAAAGAGGTAATCGGTTGGCTAAAGAGTTTGCTCCATTCCCTTAGGCAGGGATCGAACCTCTGACCTCGTGGTTAAGGGATAAGGTGAGCAACCACCACACCAAACCCATTTGGTTTCTGAAGCAAGACTTAATGAACTATAAATACTGGTTCGTCCGCAATTACACACGAGAAAAATACATAAACAAGAGAAGGGTAGTGACGTACCGTCCAAATGTCGGCAGGGACGAGGATGATGATGGAAAGCGAAGAGAACCAAGCGTATCCGACGGTGAGGTAGACATAGAACGGCACGCGTGGACCTGCAAAGTATTTGAGGGTTACAAACACCATCCCAATTGTCATCGGCAACGATAACAAATAGAACACCCACATCTTCACCTATAATACCGAAGATGTTTTAGCCTAATGGTTAAGACGGAGATTAATACACTAAGTTGGGTGTGATCGCTGCAAAGATTGTGAGAAGAGAAAACAAAGAAGTCGTCTGAATAAAATAGTAAATAAAGAAAGTGGCGGGAGAGAGGAAGGGAGGAAAGTCGTTTTGTAATACTGATTTCGTCACGCTTGTTGATTTTTGATTATTTTAACCCAAGTTACCGTAAATCTGACCCCTTATAACGGAGTAAAGTACACTTCAAGGACTCAAACAATTCACATATGTAGTTATAAGGACCTCATCATTTGAAGGCCTAACTACAAGGACCTGTGTTTGACGACGTTTAACAATTCTGTTAACTTTTTCCCTACAGCCTCTATGTAATGACAATATAGGAGTCACTAGGTAGTGTATGGTTATTTGTTAATATATGAGAAAAATATGAAAGCTAAAGTTAGACCGTGTCATTAAAAATGCACAAATTCTGATCATAGACGGATACTATTCATCTATAATTATAGGCGAATAATGTCCCTCTCAGAAATGAAAGTAGTGCAAATGGGTGGAAGATGGATATCCCCACTTACCCTCCCACTTTAGTTTTGTGAGAGGGTCACTATCCGTCTATAGCTATAGCTATAGACGAATAGTAGTCGTCTATAATGAGACGGACTGTTAAAAATGAGTATTTTGATTTATGGTTAATTATCATCTAATGTCGCCTTATATACAATTATTATTATTATGTAAAATGGATTCATCAATACAATAACTTAATCCATTTAAATAACAAGTTAGTTACTTCATAAATTGTTTTCGGTACTTTTTTTTATTATTATTTACAAAAGGTGCGAAAACCCGAATAATAAAAAACTATCGTTTGACAATCTAGCTAGCGCGACTCTAGTTGCATTTTTTCGAAGAATGGTATAGAGATCATGTGGCGGAGTATTTAGGTGAACGGTACAAACTACGAACTTCTCGTGTAAGGTTATAATACACAATCAGTTGAGTTTTATTTAATTTTGTTGGCCAATATTTGATTTATTTCATAATTATTTGTTAAGCTTTATTAAAGTACCCTCATGAGAATAAAGAGTTTAACATATGTGCGGGACTAATGAAGAAATAATTTGGCTAACTAATACGAATAAAAAATTGCAAAATTACTTACTCCCTCCGTGTCAGTCATTTGTTTACCTTTGGTTTTACACAAAGATTAAGAAAAGCGGGGTAAACTAATTATTGGATGACAAATGTACCAAAGTCTGTGGTGAAGATCAAGTTACCCATTCAATACATTCCTAAAATAAAAGAGTAAATAATTGATGGAAACAACCGAAAAAGGAATAGATAAACAATAAACGATTGAAACACCAATTATTGGATGACAAATATACCAAAGTCCGCGGAGCCATTTTTTCTAGATGTCGTTAATGACGTATGGTGTAGTATTGTGGCAAATGAGTGATTACCAAGTACAAACCATATTAACAATGTGAGGGGTACTTGACCCGTTATAAGTTTGTGACGGATATATCCGTCACAAGAGAGACATATTGTTTCTATAAACAATTGGTAAATATTGTACTCCATTATCCATAACATGCAAACACAAGAACTTTAAGGAACTTGGATGGAAAGTTAACGGAAGAAGCCAAGAGGTCCTTAAAGCTCGCCTTTGTAATTTTAGGTCCTTATAGCTAGATATGTATATAATTTGGGTCCTTAAAGTTGACTTAACTCCCTTATAACGCCGCCCGTACCGATTAACTAGACCCAGTCTTGCCTATCTCACCTCACTATTTGTCTTTTGACTTGGTTTTGGGTTAGTGTTGTTGTCTAAGGTTAGTATAATGAGTTAATTAATGACTGACTTTGGCTTCTCTTTCTTCCCGTTGATTTAGTCCGGGTGTTTTGGCCGGTTATTTCGGTTTAATTTAGACGAGTTTTATTGAGGTTTAGTTGTGTCAAGTTTAGTTAGTGTACTTTGGCTCAACTCAATTAAAAGAGTGTTTAACTTGCATTGGGGAAAGAAAGTTAAGAAATAAAATTATTTAATCGAGCTCGAACTGATTCCGAGCTTTAACTTTCTAAGCTCGAAGAGTTCTCAACCGATTTTGAGCTCAAACTCAAACTTTAGAGCAAATGCCAAACTCACTTGAGTTTAAGTTCAAATCGACTTGATTACATCCCAAAAATTAGTTGATTTTGTACCATATAAACACATAATCATTAAAAATGTACGTGAAGATGACTTGCAATTTGCATAAATTTAGGTATTTATCTTCGTTTGGAGTATTGATGCTTTAACATTGAGCACAAATTCTCATTTTAGACGATAAATTTCGTCTAAAGCCTTCAGACGGGTTTTTGTCACCATTTTAATGGTAAAATATGACCACTTAAACTGGGTCACATTTTGTATCATAAAAATGTTTACCATTTAAACAAAGTCACATTTGACTGTAAACGAGTTATATATAACGGTCTGAAACCTTCAGACGAAAATGACCGCATGAAGGAAGACCGGTTGATTCATTGAGAATTGGGCTACCGTTTCTCCTAGGACATGATGGGCTCATGCTATATCAATATGCGAGCGCAACACAGTCAAGCTGTTCTTAATCATGGCCCAGTTTCAATATGCCTAATTGATTAACATTTTACAACCCGGAAAGCTGAACAAGTTACTGCAAAACATACCATTTCACGCAAGAAATATATGAAAACGTAGAACTCGTTTCACATAAAACCTGTCAATTGCAAACTAAAATTAAGAAACAAGATGTTCATCCATATAGCATGACTGAGTTACTTACTATACGTGTGCTTTTTTAATGTATATATAGGATATAGAATTAGGAACATAACGTAATACTATCAATCAAATTACGCACTTATAGATAAGTAGTGTAGTTTTTTAAAAACGAGACTCTTCTATGTGGATGGGTTTGATTGGTTTCATCAAGATGTTCTTTTATTTGCTCCTTGGTATGCCTTTATTCCTCGTAAAAAGGGTTTATAGGCGCTTCCAGTTGTTGGTTCTCGAGAGTGAGTTGGAGAGTATTGATCGTAGTTATGTTATCCCGGACAAATTTACAAATTGTGATACGTTTATGTAAAAACATACCCCGTTATGCTGCATTTTTTTTCCTTTTATGTAATCATGATTATGTATGTGGAGCACTCCTTTTTTTCCTATACCGTATGTCTAACTCTTTGTAACTTTAATTTCTCAAATAAAAAAGTGATCGGATGATGAACATCGCCAACAGTACCACATTTGAGATTAATTCTACTCGTTTAAGAGAGAAACATGTGAAACGAATGTTTCTACGATGTAGCTAATTTATTTTGTCTTAACCCTTTAATTAGTCCAAAGTGTGTGAATTGGCAAAATCAGGTATCGTTTGATAGATCAAAACAAGATAATATGATCCATTCACCATTTTCATTCACAGATGGTAAAATCGAATGCACACAAGATATTAAATTGATAAATGAAATCATCAAACTATCAAAGTATCAACGATGTAGTCGACAAATTTCATCGTCACCAGTCACCACATTCATATTTCATATAAATATTACTCCCTCTATACCAGACCAATGGTAACACTTACCTAATACGGTTGTACCATACCAATGGTAACATTCCTTATTTGGCCCACAACATTACCAAGTTATCCTTGTACC
>LHUT01008230.1:0-10155 GCA_001412135.1 Silene latifolia subsp. alba | reverse complement strand
CGGTTATCAGAAAATGAAGATGGTTTTAGGCATGGACTCCAAATGTACTCTAACTACTGTCAAAACGACCGTATCGGAGCGTAGATGAGAATTAAGGGGTAGACATCAGTGTTTGAGCAATCACTTGACGATAAACTTACAAACTGTCGCAAATCGTTCCGCGTACCAAACATGCGGCCCAATCATCACCAGGTGGTTTGCGGGAGGTGCAGAAATGAGGTATCTACAATAGGTGATCGATATTGATGAAAAAGAAACCGAGCAAATTTATGGACCCTCAAGTGCATTCTTACACAAGACACTGATCCGGGCTTTCTCCGTACTCTGTAGTATGTAACATATTTTTCTCTCAATTGCTCTTATTCATAGAGGGAAAAAAGCACTATGAACAATAGACTCATGCATGTATTTATGATGGAGATTTAAGAGCTTTTACCTTGATAAAGAAGCGTTAAAAATTTATCTAATTTATTTTTTTATCATGTTAGTGTTCCTTTTATTTGTAGTCTATGTCGTTATTAACTTTGTTTGAAGTACTTGTAGGACCAGTGTCGAAATTCTTTATCCTGTTCTCGAAGCAATGAATTCGTATTTTGATCTAATTTTAACCATTGTTCGTGTATGATAATCGGATTCATATTTCATCACAACTTAATTTCCGTCTCTAACTTCAATTAGTATTCCTGCTTAAAAACTATAAAAAAGGATTCTCTATTATGATGCATACTAGTTATTGTCTCTATTATGAATTTATGATCATTCATAATACCCTTGGACACATAAAGTAGATAAAACTCCATATGAATTAATTTGATTATGAATAGGAGACTGAAATATCGAATAATTATCACTCCTAATTCTCCTATGCACATATAAGGTTAATATCTCTCCTGGATCATATAATCACAAAATGCCCTCAGTTCTCTCTTAGCTCATCATTTTTATGCATTTGTCACTTTCCATGATTTAGTTTCTTATATTTTCATAATCACTCTTTTAAAGGATATTTTTTTTATGATTTGCTTTGGTATTATTGTTGTAAATATAATTTTAATACTCCATCCATTCTTATGTTACCCTTCTTTGTTTTAGTTTATCCCATACAAACTGTACATGACATTGAAGTCCCTATTTGAACAAACTATACTACTTTAAATAATGTGAAATATTAATTCTAACATAAGTAAAACACTTACAAATACTAAATGAATGAAAGAGAATACTATCTTAATTTTCAAAAAGACTTTCAAGTAATGTGAAAGACTCCTCCATTAACGAAACGCTCATAAGCACTAAATAAATAATATAAGTAGTTGAATAAATAAATTGTGTAACAATTCTGCTTGTTATATATGTCGACAAAAGTGAGAGCTGGACTAGAGACATGAAAGTCTATCGGGTCAATTAGTTACACTTTTACAAGATTTATATGTGCATGCATTAATGCATATGGCGATATACTGCATGATATAGATATTAGTACAATTTTCTTACAAAATTCGGAAAGCCGACAATTAGTTTGTGGGATGCAATATAAATAAAGTGAAGATAGTAACAAATTCTATATGATTAGGAATAGGTTTTAACTTTTAAGTGTTTTCTTTACGTTTCTCCGACTTCCAAGTGTTATGTTACTCTTAGAAAATATAGTTATAGTTATTTCTTCATAGGAATATATGAGTAACGACGTAACGCGTTAGACAAATAAGAAAAATTAGATGAGAAGTGAAGGCTAAAATAGGGTTTGCAAAATATTAGCAGTACTTTCTCATCCTTTTTAACATCATTTCTTACTACATAGGCACACTATAGAACAATACAAATAGACATGTGCATCGCACGGGCATTAAATCTAGTCTAGTATATTAATAAAGGAAGCTTTTTTCGAGCGATTACGGAGTCTCCAACCCTCCTGAAATACTTCAGAGAAATATATTATTATTATATTTTATGATATGTGTATAGATAAATTTTATCAATGTAGTATAGTACCAAACTTCTAACGTAGTCGATATTTGTTGGTTAGTTGGTAATTGTATTTGGGTTGGATTTGTATACTTATCTCTATATTATAAAAGGAATTTATATCCTATGTTTGTTGCACGTAACATACTCTTTCCCAAATTTATTATTGTTTTTGTTACTCGTGTTATATTTGGTACGTGTTTTTGTTAGCTATGTTAGTATACATGATTTTGTATAGTGTAGTGAGTACTTACGTTATGGTGTAAATTGTAATTATTTGGTAGGTTTTTATGTTTAAGACATCCATTTTATTTAATACTTCGTAGTTATTAGATTTGATTGTTTCGTATTCTATAGAAGACAAATATTTGTTCAACAATACTGAATTTACTTATCATAAATATGATTTTCATTTTTGTTTTCTTATGCAGATTGTTGCACGTAGATGAGAAGGTGTTGATCATCTCATTGAGGACATTGACACACATTAAAGAGAGTATTTATGGTAAATCCTCATACGTAATAAAATTTGATTAGAAAACGAAGAGTCAAATCACATTAAGGGTCACGTTTCTTCTTTGGTAATTGTTTTTATTTATTATTTCCTCCGTCTCGGTCAATTGTTGTCCTTTGGTTTTGGCACAAAGACCAAGAAAAGAGGAGGGAGTATGAAGAATGTCAACGATATACAGCTCAATGCCAGCTAATGTACAGCACATCATCACCGTAGATATTTTCTCTTGTTTCATTCTTGTATATAAATTGACTCTGTACAGTTGACTTAATAATATACACACATACTTTTATTTACTCTTGTTTCTTTTCTCTCTCTAATTCTTTACATCATTTTTCTCAAGCTTTACAAGCTCTGTCAATGGCGTCTTGCTCATTTACACCATTTCACATGGTATCAGAGCGGACTTGATCCATCTCTATACCGTTGTGCTTCCGCAAAATCAAATTCTGAAAACAAAATTAAAATTTTTTTTCTTCTTTTGATTCATTTACCCAAATTAAAATCACAAAAACATCAATTTTTTTTTAATTCACATCAAATTCAGCGCAATTTCTGTTCATTGCATACTAATGATGTGCATCATCATTACTGGATAATTGACTCTGGAGCCACGGATCATATGAGTGCACAAAAGGAATTTTTTATCAATATGAAATCATTGTCTAATTCTATATTTGTTGGGTTATCTGATGGTACCACTAAGAAAGTCACTCATACAGGTGATATGAGAATCCATCCCAGAATAACATTGTTTGATGTTTTATATTTGCCAGATTTCAGGCATAATCTGCTCTCTGTCAATAAATTGATCACTACTTCTTTATTGAAAGTGGTATTTGACTTAACTAAATGTGAAATACAGGACCTTGTGAGTAAGGCCATTGTTGCTACTGCTCAGAAGATGGGCGGCTTATACAAGTTAAAGCATGATGCATTAGGAAATTACTTTACTAATAATAATGCTAGCTCACCTGTGTTGTGTAAGAAGGATACTACTGTTTGTACTACTGAGAAATGTCCTTGTATAGCTCAGAGCACTCTAGATTTACTTCATGCTAGGTTGGGACATACTTCTCTTGTTAAGATGAAACATTTACCTTATGTAAATTGTAAACATCTCAAATCTTATGAATGTGAAGTTTGTGTCATGGCCAAGATGCATCAATTAGTTTTTCAAAGAAGCAATTATAGGGCTGCTGGTTTATTTGATTTAGTGCACATAGATCTATGGGGCCCCTATAAGGTTCCCTCTGTATCTGGTGCTCACTATTTTCTAACAATAGTGGATGATCATTCTCGAGCTACATAGACTTTTTTGCTCAAATATAAGACAGAAGTTTATAACTTGATTGCTGATTTCTTAAAACAAGTTTCTAATCAATATGGAAAAGTTGTTAAGGTTGTTAGAAGTGATAATGGGACTGAGATATTTCAGGCTGAGTGTGGTCAACTGTTTACTTCAACTGGAATTTTTCATCAAAGGAGTGTGGCAGGTGTTCCCCAACAAAATGGGAGAGTAGAAAGAAAGCATAGGCATGTAGTAGAAACTGCAAGAGCTATGCTCATTAATGTTGGTTTACCCAAAATGTTTTGGGGAGAAAGGGTCTTGGCTGCTACTCACATTATCAACAAATTACCCACACCTATTCTGAATTGGCAAACTCCTTATGAAATTTTGCACAATAAAATCCCTACTTATGATAATTTGAGAGTTTTTAGGTGTGTATGTTTTGCTTTAGTCTCCAAGAATCATAGAGACAAGTTCGATTCCAAAGCAAATAAGTGTGTTTTCATTGGGTATGCAACAACTCATAAAGCATATAAGTTGTATGATATTGCAAATAAAAGGATTATTATCAGTAGGGATGTTGTTTTTCATGAACAAATTTTTCCCTACAAGACTGTCAACTCTATTCCTCCATCCCAAGTGCAAAGTCAATTTTTCCCTGACCATCCTATTTCATTGAAGGATGAAGATAATGTACATGTACAAACATATGATCAGATAGTCAATGACATTAATATACCTGCTGCCAGTGAATTTATTACATCAAATTCTGATCCTCCACCAGCTTCTTCTATCCAAGTCTCTGCTCCTGTGAGAAGGTCTATCAGACCTACTACTGTGTCATCCAGGTTACATGGTTATGTATGCCCATTGTTACCAAGGAATATACCCACAGTGTCTTCTCTTTCCACTGAGCATGAGCAACATAATTCTCAAGCACTTCTTTCTCTTCAGCATGTTTTGAACACTCCAGAACCTGCAACTTACAAACAGGCTATATAGTTTAGATCCTGTTTGGATAGAAGCTATGAATCAAGAATTACAGGCTCTGGAAGGGAATGGGACATGGGAGCTCACTGCCTTACCCCCTGGTTTTAAGGCCATAAGGTCCAAATGGGTGTATAAGGTTAAGTTTAAGCCAGATGGCCAAGTTGAGAGATATAAGGCCAGATTGGTGGCAAAAGGCTACAATCAGGTTAAAGTGAAAGATTATAAGCATACTTTCTCCCACGTAGCTAAGTTTCCTACGGTCAGAATTTTTTGGCACTAGCATCTGCAAAAAAATGGCCAATTCAACAATTAGACATAAATAATGCATTTCTCCATGGCACATTAGAAGAGGAGGTCTACATGGTTCCACCTGATGGATATAACAAAGCATTACCAGGACAAGTATGCAAATTAAAACGGTCCTTATATGGACTCAAACAAGCTTCGAGATAGTGGAACATTGCATTGTCCAAGTTGCTTCTTTCACAAGGTTTTATTCAGTCAAAATTTGACTATTCTCTTTTTACTAGAGAGCATGGAGGGTCTTTCACAGCAGTTCTTGTTTATGTGGATGATTTACTCATCACTGGTACAGATATGCCATATATACCATCTTTAAAGCAAGTACTACACCATGAGTTCACTATCAAATATCTAGGTCCCATTAAATATTTTTTGGGATTGGAAATTTCCAGAACTGCTGCTGGGATTTACATAAATCAGAGGAAATATGCAGTTGATCTACTGACTGATGCTGGTTTACTTGATTGTACATCAGCTTCTTTCCCTTTACCCAAAGGGCTCAAGTTGTCCACTGACACAGGGACACCCTTGCCTGATCCAGAGGTTTTTAGACGGCTAATAGGTAAGCTGCTTTACCAAAATATGACACGGCCTGATATCTCTTATGCTGTCCAGCATCTGAGTCAGTTCATGGTGGACCCTCGAGACACTCATCTGAATGCAGCCTTACATCTACTCAAATACCTCAGAGGAACCCTGGACACTGCCTTATTCTATTCTTCTACAGCTCCTCTCGCTTTGGATGCATACTGTGATGAAGATTGGGGCACTTGTCAATTCACTTGCAGATCTCTCACAGGATATTGCATTTTTCTAGGAAACTCTCTTGTTTCATGGAAAACCAAGAAGCAAACTACAGTTTCCAAATCTTCGGCCGAGTCAGAGTATAGGAAGAATGTCCTATACTGCTAGTGAGTTGGTTTGGGTAGTTGGTTTACTTAGGGATTTCAAAGTAGATGTGCCATTACCTATAACACTTTGGTGTGATAATAAAGCTGCGCAACATATTGCTCAGAACCCTGTTTACCATGAGAGAACTAAACACTTGAACATCAATTGTCACTATGTTCGAGAGCGATTGCAGGAAGACTTTCTAGTTCCCTCTCATGTTAAAACAAATCACCAGATTGCAGACATTTTTACTAAGCCTCTAGGTCAACAACAACATTTCTATCTGGCATCCAAGTTGGGCTTGCTCTTTAATCCTCTGCAAGAAGCTCCAACTTGAAGGGGGGATATGAAGAATGTCAACGATATACAGCTCACTGCCTGCTAATGTACAACACATCATCACCGTAGATATTTTCTCTTA
Organism: Silene latifolia subsp. alba; assembly: GCA_001412135.1. Taxonomy (NCBI): domain Eukaryota; kingdom Viridiplantae; phylum Streptophyta; class Magnoliopsida; order Caryophyllales; family Caryophyllaceae; genus Silene; species Silene latifolia. The sequence goes on along the minus strand of LHUT01008230.1, from coordinate 3,780 downwards.
TTTCATTCTTGTATATAAATTGACTCTGTACAGTTGACTTAATAATATACACACATACTTTTATTTACTCTTGTTTCTTTTCTCTCTCTAATTCTTTACATCATTTTTCTCAAGCTTTACAAGCTCTGTCAATGGCGTCTTGCTCATTTACACCATTTCACAGGGAGTCAATTACTAAATGACAAGTTGATCAAATTGAGTGTGAATGATCAAACTACTCATCAAGTTCATTCTTAAAATAGTAAGGACAACAATTGACTGAGACACCCAAAAATAAAAAAAGGACAACAAATAACCGGGACAGAGGATATATTATATATACTGTGTGTTAGCAGAAGAATAGCAATTTAGTGTCCCTATTTCACCTCCACAATATATTTTACTAGATTTTGTGCCCGTGCGTTGCACGGATTTCAAATTTGTCCTCCCTCTAATGGTTTAGACCTTTTAATACCATTTTAAATGATACGCAAAAGTTGNNCTCAAATAAGGTACTCCGTATAAATTTTCGTATCTTTCATTTTTTTAAAATCTTAAATCAAATAATTATGTCAAACAGTCAAAAGGTTGTCAATTCCGTGTAACTCTTCTTCTTTCATCATTTATCCCTCAATTAATCCACAACATACACACTATTGTCCAAAAAAAAATCCCAACACAAAGGCATTCATTCCATGTATAATTTTTCATTAAAATTTTAAACAATTCCATTTTGGGTAGTCATTTGCTTTTAATCCAAATAATAACTTTGATTTGTTGTCTAGGAAATACCTAATGTTTTATCTTTATTACTACCATGTGATAGTATTTGACCTGTTTCAAACTTAAAACGGCTAAAATGTCAATCTTAATCAAGACCGACTGAATGAGTGCAATAGTGTGCATTGTTTTCATAGTGCAACATCATACAGTTTAACCACTTGCTCAAATGTACAGTATTGTGTGAGCATTACAATTTACTGTATAATACACCCTCGTAGAATTATGATCCATAGTCATAAAATAAGTAATTTTTATAAATGAGTTCTCTGTTATATAACAAAAATTGATTATTTCTGCCTTTCCATGGTTATGATCACACAAATCAGTCCTTATATTGTTTTTAATTTATATTTATATTATATAGTAGTAGTATAGAGTAGTTGTTTTAGGATAAGTGTTCTACTATTGGTAGTAGTCTTCTCATTATCTTCGCATAATTTTAAGAACTACTCCAATCAGTAATAAAAAATGTATTGGGAAGGTTTGGGTTTGTGCAAATATTGCAGTGTTCTACGTCGTTTTGATATCATGGTAAACTATGGACTCTAAAACTTAATTAGTACTCCGTGAGTCTGTGTAACAAAATAATGATCGTAGCATAATTAAATAATAAACGGTTCACACCCGATAGTTAATCTCACCTTTCTTGTCAAGTTAAGATTGAATTTTAATTGCCATCTTCCATACTGGGATATAGGCGGCCATGGTCTGTGTCTGTCAAATACGTATAAAACACCAAATACAAAGGTTAATAGGCAGATGTTCATGGCATAGTTTATATACACTATTTATAGTTTAAATTCTAATCAATTTAACTTATATAGAAATAGAGAGTATGAAAGACAATAGAATTCTATTAAAACAAATATATTAGGAGTCTTTACGGTTGTGATAAAATATTCCAAAATATACAAATTAAAATTCATTAATGATTGTTAATTATATCTTTAAGTAATCTTCACATATATTACCTTCTCTATAATAAACAAAACATCCATGTTAAGCAATGTTAACTAAATTTGTAGATAATTTCAAGATCAACACATATTTCAAATAAAATAAACAATAACGACACGCTACATTAGTTTTGTTAGTTACTACGTTAATTATTTTGTGATTTCACCACTGAGAGAGGTGGTGCAACTTATTAGCCAGATTTATCATTTTCCTTGAAGAGCAACACCCAACAGTCCCAACTCTAATTCCGCCCTTGCTACTAACAAAACCATTATCCCTACAATAATATGGAACAACTCTAGGCAAATCATCAGCTTCGAAACCAACCATTGATGACCTCTTCTTGGCTAGCCCTTTGTGACCAATTGTCGAGCTATTAGCACTTGACTCCTTGTTAATCGTTCGCTTGTAGGGACTAAAGTATCTAGCTTGTAAGTAGCCGTTGCGTCTCCAATGCGCAACGTACAAGTCTGCACGCTTTAGGGATTCCTTCATAGCGGCACTCATTAGCCTTATTATTTGTTTTAGGACATTAGATTTTTCTATAATCAATATTGAAGGAATCATGTCTAGTAGTGTGGAGCATCGCGTCGTTTGACGGACTATATCTAGTTCGCTGGACATCAACACCTCCACCATGTATCGGGTTTCACCTACGTTCACGTCGATTCCTTCATAGCGTCACTCATTAGACCCATATGATCCGGCTGGAAATCGGCGGGCTGGTAATTGATTTTGTCTCAATCGGGACGGAATACTTCCTACAAAAACGGAAACTCAAGCTATTAGTTAAGCATATGTAAATAAAGTAACAACATTATATTAGATAATCAACACTAAAACAAACAACAATTGAATATGACGTAAGAGTAGCAGGATGAACTACTATTAAAACGAAACAACGGCTTAGTAGAAAAAAAGTATGACGTATATATTGATTATGAACGGAAAACCAAAGACCAATACAACTTCTTGTTTTCTTATTGGTATATATAGATGACATAAAAGTTTTTTCCCAGTAGAGTTTTAATAGACATCAAATGCAAAGTGCAGGAGTTATATTATTATAGTAATCCAATATTTATCTTAATATATCCTAAATATATAGCTTAGTTAATAAGAATTTAACGTGATATATTTTTTTATATTAATATATTTATTATTTTGACTCGAGTGTTTAAGAAAGCGTGGAGTCTCTAAAATTGCCTGAAAAAAGCCTCTTTTATATATATACTAGATTTAATGCCCGTGCGATGCACGGGCCACTTGTTAGAATATTTTGTACCAATTTTAGTTATGCTAAAAATTCCAAAACTGCTTACAACGTCTAAGGCCCTGCTCTTTTTGGTTGAAAGGAGTTGAACTGAATTTAACTTAGCTGAATGGAGTTGAGCTAAGCCGAACTGAAAGAAGTTAAACTGAAGTGTTTAAATGGAGTTGAAGTATTAGGCCCTGTTCTTTTCGGCTGAAAGAAGTTGATCTGGACTGAATTAAACTGAATTAAGCCGAGCTGAATGGAGCTGAAGTAAGGCCATGATCTTTTTCGCTGAAAAGAGCTGAACTGGACTGAACTGAACTGAATATAGCCAAGTTAATTTGTGAAGAATGAGCTTGAACTGAACTAAATAGAGCTGAGATGAACCGAAATTAAAGACAAAGAGAACATGGTCTAAGTGTTTTGTGAAGAAATGAGCTGAACTGAACTGAATAAAGCAGAGCTAAACTAAATAGAGTTGATTAATCTAACTTAAATGAGTTGAAATTAAGAAAGAAAGAACATGACCTAAAGTTACCAATTATACCACGGGGAACTTATCAGACAATAGTATACCGCGAATAGATTACTTCAATTTATGGGTTTGTAATGAGATTCATTTAAACACGACGTGTTAAGAGTCTGGGAAAAACAGACAATCACTCGAGGAAAAAGCAAACGTATAGTATATTAGTTCACAGGAATATATTTATATCGCAAATTCTCCCTTGTGACGGGTACTATTCCGTCACAAACACTGTTCACATTTGCGACGGGCCAAATGTGACCAGTTTATGAGATCGGAA
>LHUT01008227.1:0-10160 GCA_001412135.1 Silene latifolia subsp. alba | reverse complement strand
AAAATGGTCGTGCCTTGAGCAGGCCGCGGCGTAGGTTTGGATCAGTGGGTCTGGCCCGGTCGGCCCGAAAAGCCCAATCCGTGCGTACGCCGGGCCAATTTTGGGGAAGGCATGACGGGCCGGCTTGCGTGTCGGCCCAGCACAGCCCATTGCCTAGTCTAGTCCGCGCCCGATAGGGCAACTTTTAACTATCTATACTTCACAATTCCAGTTTGGCTACCACCACCAAAGAATGAGAAAACGAAAAAAATGGCAACAACATTCAACAACCTTCACCAAACTTCAATCATTCAGTCACCATTCGTAAACAATCAACATATTCATGTTAATTTCAAATCGAACCCCTCCATTTCAATCAAATTCCCATTAAATCACAAATTCACACAAATAAACTGCAATCACTCAAAACCCATTACTAAATTTCTTCTAAAACCCTCACTTAAACCCTTAATCACCCAATCAACCTTACAAAACGCTACAATCCATGCATTTGGAGGTTTTGGAGCGCCCTTCTCTGACAGCGGGTGGCGGAATGCGTCAGTAAGAGGGGATTTCCGAGCATGGTCAAGACGGCGACCGGGTTCGAGCTCTGGCGGAAAGAAGAATAGAGTAAGCATTGCTTTGGAATGCACAAGGTGTTTAGGAAATAGGTATACAACTGAGAAACGAAGGGTTGCTAGGGTTGATACACGAAAGGGAAAGTCCTTGAAGAAGAAGAAGGAAGACAATAATGGGAAATTAGTAGATGCATTGGTTTTGAGCAAGTATTGTCCCAACTGTAGAGGTCATTTTCTTCACAAGGAACTTAAAATTGGTACTTCTAAGTAATTCATTTACGCTTATGTAGTTCGTTAAGTATCGATTTTGACCATGTTAATGGAAGATTGTGAGGTGTTGTTTAATGCACTTGTGTTTTTTTATTTCCGGCTTGAATGGAGGGAGTATTATAGCTAGTGAAAGTAGGTTGTTAGAGTGGAGTATTATAATGGTTTGAACATATAAGGCTGAATTCATCAAAACTTGGCTTGAATTTGTGTTATTTATAACCAAGTTTCTTTTCTTCCTTTAATTGCATGAGCCTCCCTTTATCTCTGTTCTAGGAGATGTGTTGGATTCGTAAGGGTTGAACTTCTAAGTAGATACGTCTATACCCGTGTATTCAGAAATCAGAAGTGTCTTGTTAGACACAGATTTTGGCCTAGAAGCCAAGAGTCGAAGTCTTAGGGTGTGTTTGGATAGGAAAAATGAGGGGAAAGAGAGGGGAGGGGGAAGGAGGGAAGAGAAAGGGGGGGAAGGGAAGGGGAGGAGAAATGGGGTGTGGGTGTTTGGATACAATTTCCCTCTAAATCTTGCCTATTGTGGAGAGATTTTAATTTGCCTTGAAGGAGGGAAAATGGATCCCTCCAAATCTTTTCCCCTTCATTTCCCTCCACCCTCAGTTGCTATCCAAACAAGGGATTTTAAATCCCTACACTCCCTCCCTTTCTTTTCTCTTCAAATCCTCCAATCCAAACACACCCTTAGTTTGACAAAGCCCGCCTTAGATGAGGCACTAGCCTAAAGTCCTAAACACCTCGGTGCACCTTTTGGATAACACTAAGCTAACGAGGCTTATTACTACTGACTTTCTGTATGTTTTATTTCTAGTGTTTTTAATCATGCCATTTGTGTGCCTCATTTCCTCACATGTTGGCAAACATTAAAATTTTTAGAAAAGGTATAGTTTTCCAAAGTTTTTATTTGGGGAAACAAATTTGTTATAAAAAATAGCGTGCTTTATCGCGTCGCCACCTTAGCGCCTTAAGTAGATACGTCTATACCCGTGTATTCAGAAATCAGAAGTGTCTTGTTAGACACAGATTTTGGGCTAGAAGCCAAGAGTCGAAGTCTTAGGGTGTGTTTGGATAGCAAAAGTGGAGGGAAAGGGAGGGGAGGGGGAAGGAGGGAAGGGAAAGGGAAAGAAGGGAAGGGGAGGCGGAATGGAGTGTGGTTGTTTGGATACAATTTCCTTCCAAATCTTGCCTATTGTGGAGAGATTTTGATTAGGCATGGAGGAGGGAAAATGGATCCCTCCAAATCTCTCCCCCTCCATTTCCCTCCACCCTTATTTACTATCCAAACAAGGGATTTTAAATCCTCTACTCTCCCTCCCTTTCTTTTCCCTCTAAATCTCTCAATCCAAACATACCCTTAGTTTGAAAAAGCGCGGCTTAGATGAGGCACTAGCCTAAAGTCCTAAACACCTCAGTGCACCTTTTGGATAACGCTAAGCTAACGAGGCTTATTACTACTGACTTTCTAGTTTTTTAATCATGCCATTTGTGTGCTTCATTTCCTCACATGTTGGCAAACTTTAGAATTTTTAGAAAAGGTATAGTTTTCCAAAGTTTTTATTTAGGAAAACAAATTTGTTATAAAAAAAAGCGTGCTTTATGGCTTTGCCACCTTAGCGCCTTGGTGCGCCTGCTCCTCTTCAAACTAAGGTCGAAGTGGCATAGAAGGAGACCCATGTACAGTTATGGGTTTCAGGGAGGAGGAAGGTTGAACAGAGTTTTTAGTTTGTACACTATGTAGCTGCAAAAGCTGTTGTGGCATTTCAAAGTGAAGCATTTTGATTCTCCTTTCATCTTGATAATCAAGGAGAATTATCAGGATTTCAATTATTTAACATATATTTTCTATTGTTTCCGTTGGAAACAAAGACTTGTTATGGTGGAACAAAGTAAATTGGCTCACTAAACCGTCTCACTACACCATCTGCCCTTTTTTCCCACGTGAATTTGCTGTCACTCTATGCAATTTTTATTGGGAGCCATATGGAATCAACCTCCTTCTGTTAAGATAGAGATAAGGTTGCATTCATCTGGCTCGCTTTTATTGGTGGGAGTCCTTTAGACAATCAATCAATGAAGAATAACAAATGGTATATAATACATTTTAGAACAGGCATAACTATAAGTTTCAAGAAATGTCATCACACTCACAAGAGTCATAACCTTCTCATGTGTGGACATCATGTAAAGCTAACATAAGTCTGGAAGCATCGTTCTAGCATTTCTCCTCTTTGTGTGTGCGTGATAATTTTTCAAACAAGGGTTTTGGATCTTAACGTGGAGAAGAAGCAAAATTGAACAATTTTGCCTGTGCCTTGATCAATCTGCAGATTTCTCTGCAGGTCGAAATGTTGGTATGAGCGGACTTGTTCACTGCATGTGTAAGGCTGCTTCCGTAGCTTGACTTGGCATATGATACAAAATATCCCTGAATTACTTGTTCTCCAATTCATGATTTATGTTACTTTAGTGTCTGGAGCTTAATTTTCTTCTTATTGAAGTTTGTACTTTCTTCATTTTAGGATTATTTATGATCACAGACACAAGATTCAGAACACTGTAAGTTGTAAACATTAATTCTGGTGTAGTTGATGCTCAAGCCTTAATTTTGGTATATTTTTAAAGGTTGGTGATGTGGCCAAACCTTATAGTATATTATTATGTCAAATGTTATTTGATCCTGAAATTAAAGCTACTATTAGGACTTTAGGAGGTACCACGCTGAGCGTAGATGGAGAAACAAAGGGCAGTCACCTCGTCCACCACTTCCTGGATAGGGTAATCACTGCTTATAAGTTAGAAGCATTATTGGAGGCAAAAATTGGGAATAAGTGGCAAATTTGGCTGAATATGGGGGCGAATAAGGGTTTAATGCGGGATAAAGTAGGACAAAATAGGTAGAGATCACCAACAACAAAGCGTTTGTCATAAAATGAACTGGGTAAGACTAATTTTCTCTGTTTGTGGAAGTACTCGTGAATGTCATACCTCTTGGTAAATGTTTGACTTTGGTAGCATTGCTATTAGCCTATTAGGCAACTTCCTCATGTTTACAAATTGAGCCATACTAGAGAAACTCCAGGAAATACAATTAGGAAGAATTTTTCGTGAACTCACGCTAATAAAAAATTAGCAAGGCAAAGAATAGAGGAGGTGATGGTCTAAAGAAGGGAAAGCTGAATTACTTCTCTTTAGATGATCTTCAATGTGGAACAAAGGGTTTCTGTATGGCTAACGAGGAGCTTGATTAACATGAGAAAGCATAATGGAGATTCCACTGATAGTCTTAGGTGAGCTCGCAGTGAGGTGAGATCGAGAGTGCCTATGATGGAGACCTTGAGATCAACATAGACCTGAATCGGGCTTGAGTGCCTATGGGCGTGGTTTCTTATAATTGATACTTAGAGCTGCTGTCACGTTAAAGTTCTTTTGTGGAAATCCATCAACCGTCTCCTTCTTGTCTGTACAAATTTGTCATTGTTAGTTTTGGCCTTTGGTTATGTTCTTGGTGTTTGGTGTGGATCTTACCAATGCCTGTAAATCACGGTTCATTTTGGAGAGGTCCTATTCTATCAGGTTGATGCCCAAAATACAGAAACAACATTTTATGTGTGTAATTTTCAAGTAAGGGTGTAAGATGACTTTTGGCCCCTTATTTTAATAGACTGTGTTCCAATAACACATTGAACCTTAATAAATGGCACTGGTAGTTATTGACTTATTGTGCTGCTACATTGGACATTTGTAGAGGGAAGCAGAAGCTGGCCAGAGTTCAGGGTGAAAGTGAAGGGGTATGAAGGATAAAATGTGGTCCCATACTAACGATAGTTTGTGTGTTTATTTTGCAAAATTTTCCGATAATAAACTATCAAGTGAATTGTATTTCACAATCTAATGTTTTCAGGATAAAATTTTTGCCGTGTATATGCCAGTATGAACATCCGAACATGCTCAAAGCTATGTGCAGAACGGCAATGTTAGGTATTCTGTAGTAACTGTCAGTTGCCATGATTCTTGACACATTTTTCTATATGAGTACATCTGATACCCGCTACTCGGCTAAAGGCAAAGTCTCTGACTCTTGTATCACAGGGGCTATGTGGTCGGTAATTGGAATGATGGTTCTTGCAAGAGAATAAGAGATACTAAAGGACATGTGGATTATTTTAGTTTTCATCTCAGCTCCCCTTGTGTTTTGTTACTCTTGTTGTTTGAGATACACTGTTTGCAACTTATGACCCTGAAGTACTCCCTCCGTCCCAATCTGTTGACCCTGAAGTACTCCCTCAGTCAAAGGTAAACAATTGATTAGGAGGCAGAGTACATAAATATTAAATTTCTCTCTTGTGATGAATTTTGTGCTTGATTGAGAGAAAACCATAAAGCTAGGTCGAGGGTTCAAGTTTCAGATTGGCCTCCATTGCACAGTCGGAGATGTAGTAACGTTTTAGTGGATGGGATTTCAGGCTTTTGGTCTCGCTTAAATAATGGATAATTGGTAATGTATGCCAGAGTAAAGAAGAAGTGAGTGAAGAGATGGTGGTGTAGGAAGCTGAATGGAGGATGAAGTAGTGGTGGTGGTGGGGTGGGGGCTGTTTTTCTGTAAAAGTGTAGTGGCCGGTGGGGAGCTACTATTCCGTAATGTACCCTTGGGGTTGGGGTTGGGGGAAGTGGGAGAAAGTATTACCCATTTGACGTGTTAAATCAGAACGATCTTTCTTCCCCTTCCTTTACTAGTTGTTGCAACAACATTACACTATATACAGATCATAAACTCCAATGGGAAGGTGAAAAATTGAATTAGCTTTAGTTTTCGCTTCTACATTTTTCTTTTTCAAAGTATTTGATTATGAAACTTGATTAAGTGTAACTATTCATACAGTATGACTTAGTTGCTTATTTATGTTGGGCTGACTGCAGATTTGAGTTGTTTCGTTTAGGTCATGTTTCATGCTATGAAGTATGAACTGTTGGTTCCAGTCAAGATTTCAGTGATTGCGACTTCATTCCGATGGTTGGCGACTTGGCGTTGTAGCCTTAAAGGTACGGTCAATACCACCTCATAACTTTCAACACTCACACGATAGTATTCTGATCGAGCTATATATATTCCCTTGTAATGTATAGCCTTGATTAAAGGGCAAATCTTGGTTTAACATATTTCGAAGATTCAACGCTTCCATGGAATTTGCAAAAAAATAAAATAAAATAAAAAATAAAATAAAATAAATTCTGCTATGTCTCAGTGATTGCGACTACTTTTCGTGGAACAGATCGTTAGGCCCATGGTGATATCAGATATGAGCCTCCTAAATCTGTACTTCTCCACGAAAAACTATACTCTTACAAACCATTATGTGTTTGTTTTAGTACTTATAATTCCTGTGGATTATACAATTTGACCTGTAGGTTGGGTCACACACTCCGTAGATCTATACTTCCTACGTTTCATTTGATTGTATACTTTTCTCAGAATATGTGAAGGGATTTTGAAAAACGTATACCATCAAATGGAACAAAGGAAGTATTAAGTAGCACGTTGTTATAATTTTTATAGACGACAATTCCAAATTCCATGCTCAAAGTGGATGTCTTTGTTTGATATTAGGTCCTACTTACACATCTCAGATTAACATTCCGAAATAGTTCACCAGTCTTTCTCAACCTGCTAAATTTTCTTGTTCAAACTTTTTTTTGAGTAAGACTGACTACCAAATGACCATTAGATCAGGTGACTTTTCAAGTGTTTGAGTAAGACTACTTTACTTACCACATGAGTCATGACCATTGACCATTGTATTGTTGTCGCACTTGTCGGCATGGATGGCTACGGGATGGATTTTAACTATTCGCACTAAACATAGATCTGGACACGACTCCTGCATTTAAAGAAATATGTGTTCTGAATCGGTTTTGGGTCTTAAAAAAAATTCAAATCTGTGCTGTCAGTATCGTGCCTGAAAAGTCTGAATCAGCATTCCTAAGTGTTCTATCCTTTTTGCTTGTTAATGCTTGGCATTGTATGCACATTTGACTGAATCCAGTCAGGAAAAACATTCTTCCAAATGACCACATCTTAGACTACTTAAGCCTTTTGTGGTCGGCACGGCAATGCACAAATAGCTGTCTGTGTTAAGGTCAAACGGCAAGCAAATGATATAAAATGGTAGTAAATTCACAACTTAGATGTGCTTCCACGCCAAGTCGCCCACGTATATTTCTTCAATCATTCCAAAGGGCTCACATTATTATATAGCATAAGATTTGAATACATACAATTTAAAGATTACGAAGAAACTGTCGAGATCTTGACTACGACACCTATCGTTGTCAAAACAGTTATTATGACTACTTAATCTTTGCTATAATTTTTGCTTTCCTCTATAATTTGTCGATGTTTTGCTACATTTCATATACATGTTGAAGGAGTCTATGATGATTGTATATTTGTGTACATATACCGGGTTTTAATTTACCCGGGCTAGAATGTAGGATTACTTACAGAGTGACAAAAAGGGGTGTAAATTGTTAGCTTGGTTTTGAGTTATAGGCTAAGGGGTATCAACCATACTGTGTGTGTCTACTTTATTAGAATTGTTCTTTATGGAACTCGAACCGTGTTGACGTCTTATGGTTCATTTCATGTGCCAACTTCTTCAACTCTTTAGCTAACACCGGCCGCCCACAGTAGAAAACTCCTGCAATTACAGCCATTGTCGTCATTGTTTTAGCAGACCTTATCTAATTTCGTGTTAATTATTTATTATATCTTATGTTGCATGGTCCAAGCTTGGTAATAGATTAATCAAGTTGAAGAAAGATAAGCTTTTAATTTAGACAAGGTTGTTAATTTTGTTGATTTAATAACTACTCCCTCCGTCCCGGTCATTTGTTGTCCTTTGATTTTGGCACAAAGACCAAGGAAAGGAGGAATGGGCCAATTACTAAATGACATGTGGAATAAATTGAATGTGAAAGACCAAATTACTCATCAAATTCAATCTTAAAATAGAAAGGACAACAAATGACTGAAACACCCCAAAATGGAAAAGGACAACAAATGACCGGGACGGAGGGAACAGTAGACTATACAACCAGTTGTATACATCTAGTAGTATAGATTTGGAGCTTTTTAGTAAAGGATTTGAGCTTATATGTACATTTTACGAGCTTTAGTGAAAAAAAAAAACCGAGCGCCTATATAGAAATTTTTAAGTCAAAATATTATACTGAAACTAAAAAACAATGCATATAAGCTCAATTAGATTTTAATTTTAACACCTAGAAAATTAAAATGTAAGTCAAAATTTTTAAAAGCTCGAAAAGATTGAATATAAGCTCAATTAGAATTGTATTGGATGTACCATGCTCATATACATCTGGATATATAGTCTTATTTGTGGTGAGCAAAGGTATAATGCAAATAAAAAATTATTCTCTTTATCTCGATTATTTTTTTTACCTTTTATAGTCTTTTTGAAAATTATTTAAATTAAATGAAAATAACTAATTAGGACAGCTGTGGTGGAGCCAATATTTGAACTGAGGAAGCAAAAAATTTTAAGGAGGCCGGAGTCGGGGGTGGTGACTGGCGAACGAATGATAATATAAGGCACACTCGAAAAACACAAAAATTCGAAAAATGTAACTAAAAAATTCGAAATTCTCATTCCGCCGCAACAGGGGAAAGGGTGGGTGGCACTACCGAAGACCATTTGCCTACTTTTTATTCATTTTCATAATATATATTTTAATCAAAGATAAACGAGTGACTGATATCGTCCAAAAACAAATCGTTATATTCACACAGCCGTTAATAAAACGGCTAAATAGGGTGCCAAAATTGTGCCCAAGCTAAGAAACGTTACATTCACTCACAATTCACAAGACTTTGACAAACTATATCATACAAGTAATATATTATTGGGAGTCACCTTCACGGCTTCAAGTAAGGCTTTTTAAGTAACAAAAACTAAAGGCTCAAGTGCTTGAACGTGTAGTGTAGGAGGGTCCTTTGGACCTTTCCTAAAGTATGAGGACATCAAACTATCAATGAATTAGTACTCAAACAACTCATGAACTCCTTGTCATATGCTCCATCATCTTTATATTCATGATTTCATTCCAATCATCAATACCCTTTCCCCTTTGTCATTCTTGTCTTGGATTATTAGGATGCCTACACTTAGGCATACTAGGCGGTCGACGGATTTATGTCTTGCTTTAAGCTAGGACTAAAGTTGTTTACTAGTTTTAGTCTCGTGCAAAAAATGCACGGTTATACTATTAAAATTTTAGACAGACGAATAGTTGAATAGAGAGAAGTATTTTTAATGACTTGATAAATGAATTAATTTCTATATTATTATGATAATCTAAACCCATGTAAATTTGCCATATATAACCCATGAGCATGCTTGGTATGTACATGCATGCATTTGATATGGTAACAAAATTAGAGGAACATCCTCATCTATTGTTTGAAATTAAGCATCTTTATTTGCTCTATGATCTTATTTTCATTCCAATTATCAATGCTCTTTTCCCTTTATCTTTCTTGTCTTGGGTAATTATGTTGCATGGACTTGGGCATATATACTAGGGAAGGTGGACCATGTTAGAATATAAAATCGAGTTTAAGTTTTTGGTTGAGACGGTCTTCTTGACAGACGGATTGAGGGTTTGTTTCAATGTAGGAGTTCTAGGACCAAAATTGTTTGGAATCTGTTCACCCATTAAACCTGACTTGTTCGACAGTAAAATAAACATATATAGATAATGCAATTTTATTTTTGTAAATTTACAAAGGTATGACGGACGATGACCCATTAACCTATCCATTTGTTCGTGGGCTAAAAAAAATCATTAAGAACCTAATCCATGTTTGATACATGCCCGTATTTGATCCTCTCAGACAAACATAATTAAAAGAGCATGTTCCTCCTAATTTATTTGAAATTACATTTTCATAATTTTACAAACGTGTGATCCACACACTAACTCATCCTAAACTCGCTAATTCACTTGTCTGTGAGCTAAAACATCACTATAGGCCTACCATAAAGCCATGATCCATGCTTGGTACATGGGTGCGTTTGATCCTCTTTACAAACTTAGAAGAACATTATCATCTTTAGTTTGAAAGTATTCATTTTTATTTGCTCCACGAGACGGTCTCACACTGAGACGGTCCATTTTTATAAACACTTTATTCGTTTAATACTAGTAAATGAGTTATTTTTTTATACTCCCTCCAATTTCTTTATATCTTCTCCTTTCTTTTGGGCACAAAAAATAAGAAAGGGGAAGAAAGAGGAATAAAGTATT
>LHUT01008226.1:0-10117 GCA_001412135.1 Silene latifolia subsp. alba | reverse complement strand
TGAAATTGATTACTAAACCGCATTAACAAATTCTGCTAATTGTATATTTGATCATACCCGCTAATATAAATTGATCAACATAATCTGGTTTTGCAACCCAATTCAGCCAACAATAGGTCTTGGTATAGACGGGTGAGGCGAACAGACGGGTAAAGACCTCTAATAAAATGGGTAGGGGGACAAGGTGGGGCACCCCCCATGTGCTTTCCATTTTATGGCAAATGGGTATTTTGTGAGGGGAAGTGATATCCGTCTATACATATAGACGGATAGTGTCCGTCTATAATGAGAATTTGTGTTCAGCCAATATGAACGTGTTAATTATCAAACAAAGTCAATATTCTTATAAGTTTTATTTGACCTATCACAATTTATCCCCAACCTGATAAAAAATGTAAAATTTGTATAGAATTGAGGGCCCAATAAAAATAAAAGAAAAACAATAGCTCGGGGTTGGCATTCACCAACCCCCCAACCCCCGAAAGGAGATGAGTAGTGATGAGTGCGTGGGGTTCTATAAATATCACATAGACTCCATCTTCTTCTCTCGCCTACACACCTTGGATCTCTCTATATCTCTACTATTTTACATCTTCCTTCCTTCCTTCTGTGGTGGATTAATTCATTCCATCACTCCCTTTTCTAATCTCCGCTTCTTCCTCCTTAAGGTACGCTTCTTCTATCCTTGTATTTCCCTTTTTTTTTTCATTTATTTATTATTGCTTCTCATTTGCAAATCCTTCATTTATATAATCTCTCTGCTTTTTCTCATTTTGTTCATTGATTACCAATCATTTTTAAAACATCTGTTATTCTGTTTTATTTGGTGAGTTATTCAATTCAATTTATGTGCACATTTATTTCAGATCTCTTCTATTTTCTCTTGCTTTTATTGTTTAGATCTGCTATGCTACTTGTATTCTTGTAGCTTAAGAATCAGAATTTACCGTCTTAAATGAGAATTTGTGTCGTTGTAATGTCATGTGGGTCTCATTTTAGTTAAATGTGAATGAGATTAAGCAATCTTTGACGAGACACAACTAACAAAATTAGCATTCATTTGGAATTTTGGATCAACAATTGTATTGTATCCAACATTGTCAGATCTCTATGTCAATTCGATTCGGATTTTAACATCATGGCGCAATTCAAGAGAATGACCTTTATTCCTTTAAAGCTTTCAGCTTGAGACTAATTTATACTCCTTTCAATCTACTCAATCACACTCCCATTTGACTTTTTCATTTTTATTGGCGACGATAAAAAAGTCAAATCGCCAGATTTTAGTGTTATACTACGGGTAATCTTGGAGTTATATTATAAAACAAAAACCAATGATGCTGGAACTGTCAGATCTGGATTTGTCTGATTAATTTTAGTGTACACATGATTTAATGGTTAAAACTAGTAAAATAATGTTAAACCACACTTTTGATCAATAAAGTTACCAGATAATCCGCCTTTAATTACAGTTTTTGTAGAAACTGTAAATCAGGTAACTTTTGTTAAAGGTTTCTTCTTTAGCTGTTTCTATTCTTTCTGTTTTAATATTTCAATAACTCTTGCTTTAGACGGTCTGAAATAGGACGGACCAAATGTCACCATTTTTTTAATAGATTGTAACCATTTAATGACAAAATGTTATAACTTATAACTAAACTTGTTACTTTTTATCTTGGAAATGATGGCAACATTTTATCAGAAAATAGCAACATTTTATCGTACAATGGCTACATTTGGTCCATCTTATTTCAGACGAGGCCCGTCGGAAATAAGAATTTGCGTTAATATTTAAAGCACCACTATGAGTAGTGTATGCCTTTTTAGAATTTCTTTTTACTTTTTAAGTTTGTTATTTCTCCGGGATAAAAAATGATAATTTTTTTATTTAGACTATTGTACTAGACCATATTTGTTTTTGGAAATTGATTTGAACAATGTTCAAGATGACAATGTAGGGTGAATAGAGCTAAGTGTTGTTGGCTGATTTGCAGAAAAATGGCATCACACATTGTTGGATACCCACGCATGGGCCCCAAGAGAGAGCTCAAATTTGCTCTTGAATCTTTCTGGGACGGTAAGAGCAGTGCCGAGGATTTGAAAAAGGTGGCTGCTGACCTTAGGTCATCCATCTGGAAACAAATGTCTGATGCCGGTATCAAGTACATTCCCAGCAATACTTTTGCTTACTACGACCAGGTCCTTGACACCACTGCCATGCTCGGTGCTGTTCCCCCCAGATACGGGTGGACCAGTGGTGAGATTGGATTCGATGTCTATTTCTCTATGGCAAGAGGAAACGCTTCCGTCCCTGCCATGGAAATGACAAAGTGGTTTGACACCAACTAGTAAGTAATTATACACCCCGCCTTTGTAAAGTTCTTGTATTACAAGTTCATGAATTGTGTGTCGAAGATCTTGCTTGTATTGACATGGTATTGTTTCGTTCAGCCATTACATTGTTCCTGAGTTGGGCCCTGAAGTGAAGTTCTCTTATGCCTCTCACAAGGCTGTAGAAGAATACAAGGAGGCTAAGGCTGTAAGCTCTTTGAACTTTTGTTGTGCTCTTTTTGAATTGTGTTAAGTACTCCGTAATAGCTAAGTAGCGAATGCGCATAATGTGTTATTATACTAATCGTGATTATGCTAGCTTAAAACATAATTTGACTTTTTTAGCTATCTAATTTGGAATAGTAAGCTCTACTGCAGATTTTTTAAGCTATTTATGTAAACGCTACATGCACACTTGTACCCTGGACAGCCTCCTTATCTTGGTTGTTATCTTCAAATTATAGCAGTAGGATGTCTCATTTATCAGAACCTTATATACTTGGTATGATTTTTTATAACAGCTAGGAGTTGACACTGTCCCCATGCTTGTTGGACCAGTCTCGTATTTGTTGTTGTCCAAGCCTGCTAAGGGTGTGGACAGTTCATTCAACCTTCTCTCCCTTCTCGACAAGATCCTTCCAATCTACAAGTGAGAATCGACACTTTTTCTTGATCAATTTGCATGTATTTTAATGAAAAGTAGATGTTCATAGAAAATCGTTTACTTTGTAGGGAAGTTGTGAGCGAACTCAAGGCTGCTGGTGCTTCATGGATTCAATTTGATGAGCCTCTTTTGGTGATGGACCTTGATTCTCACAAACTTAAGGCCTTCACCGAAGCTTACTCTGAATTGGAATCTACCTTGTCTGGTTTGAATGTTGTTGTTGAAACTTACTTTGCTGATTTAACTGCCGAAGCATACAAGACCCTTATTTCTTTGAAGGGTGTTTCTGGTTTTGGATTCGATTTAATTCGAGGATCAAAGACCTTGGACTTGGTTAAGAGTGACTTTCCATCAGGGAAATACCTTTTTGCTGGTGTTGTTGATGGAAGGAACATCTGGGCTAATGATCTAGCTGCTTCGCTCGCTACTCTCCAAAGTCTCGAGGGCATTGTTGGAAAAGGTGGATGTTCTTGCATTTTGGTCTATGTTACTCTGATTCTTTATTTATATCGTATACCCATGTCCTAGACTCGACACTTGCACATGGGTATTCTACTCGGGCACTTGATGTTAAGCTAAGAACACGTGGATATCTCGTAAAATTAGCCAGACGCACTTGGTGTGCACCAGTTAGGTTCTTGTATAAGTAACAGAGATTTTGGTATGACATATAGCAATGTTCTCTTAAAAAGCAGTTCAACTAATCCCTCTTTATTTTCCTGCAGACAAGCTAGTGGTATCTACCTCTTGTTCACTTCTTCACACTGCTGTTGACCTTATCAATGAGACCAAGCTAGATGATGAAATCAAGTCATGGCTTGCATTTGCCGCACAGAAAGTTCTAGAAGTTAATGCGTTGGCTAAGGCATTAGCCGGTCAAAAGGATGAGGTAACTTTCAATCTCACCAGCTTTGTCATTAAAACTTGACTGGATCTAATGCTTATCTCAAGCCTCTGTAATGGCGCACTGCAAACTTGAATATCTAATTATTATTTTTTAGGCCTTCTTCTCTGCAAATGCTGCTGCGCAAGCCTCCAGAAAGTCTTCACCAAGAGTCAATAACGATGCTGTTAAAACAGCTGTAAGTAATTGTGCAGCAATTCTTTTGTATTCGTTGTGTCATGTAGTTGGCGTATAAATTAGTACATGATACTGATATGTATTATATCACGCATTTAGGCTGCTGCCTTGAAGGGGTCAGACCACCGTCGTGCCACAAATGTGAGTGCTAGGCTTGATGCTCAGCAGAAGAAGCTGAACCTTCCCATCCTTCCCACAACTACCATTGGGTCCTTCCCACAGACCGTGGAACTCAGGAGGGTGCGCCGTGAGTACAAGGGCAACAAGTGAGTTTTACTTGATATAGTGATTTTTAGTAGCTTTTGTCACTATGTTTTGTTCCAATTTCACTCATGACCTGCCTGAATTTCTCTCTATAGGATCTCTGAACAAGACTATGTTGCCGCTATCAAGGAGGAAATCAGCAAGGTTGTCAAGATCCAGGAGGATCTTGACATTGATGTCCTTGTACACGGAGAGCCCGAGGTCAGTTGAGCATTTTCACGTTAGAAATTAGTCAAACTTTCATCGAAATGCATGTTTAGAAATCGTGTCCTGACTAATCGCATGTTCTTTGTAGAGGAACGACATGGTTGAGTACTTTGGAGAACAGCTATCTGGATTTGCCTTTTCTGCTAATGGTTGGGTTCAATCATATGGATCTCGATGTGTGAAGCCACCAATCATCTATGGTGATGTGAGCCGCCCCAAGGCCATGACTGTGTTCTGGTCTTCCATGGCTCAAAGCATGACTCCCCGCCCAATGAAGGGCATGCTTACTGGGCCTGTCACCATTCTTAACTGGTCCTTTGTCAGGAATGACCAACCTAGGTATGCTTCTTTTTCCCTGAATATGATTACCTCATTAGACAGTACACTATTTGATATACTGGCGTCCGGGTTACCCAGCCTGCCAGAAAAGGGCGGGTTAACACACAACATTTGGACAGAAATTATTCGGGTGGGCTTTAATGTAGCTGGACCATGTCCGGCCTGAGAGTGTAAATGCTTATTCTGTAATCTGTATATGTTATTCACAAATCTTGGTTATATATATTCAGGCATGAGACATGCTACCAGATTGCTCTTGCCATCAAGGATGAAGTGGAGGATCTTGAGAAGGCTGGAATCAATGTTATCCAGATTGACGAGGCTGCTTTGAGAGAAGGTTTGCCACTCAGGAAGTCAGAGCACGATTTCTACTTGAAGTGGGCCGTCCACTCTTTCCGTATCACCAATGTTGGCGTCCAAGACACTACCCAGGTAATTAAATACGGCTACATTCTTGTATTGTAGCAAGAACTGTGTTTCAATACTGCCATATTAATTTAAAACGCAAGGGTCATAATGTATAGTGAGTTGGGTGATACTAAGTTCAACATCCACTGCTGGCGCAAAGTCATGAATTCGAGAACTTAGTCCATAACTCCATACTGACCCTATCAGATTTTAAGCTCATATATTGGTGTGTCTATATGCAGATCCATACCCACATGTGTTACTCTAACTTCAATGACATCATCCACTCCATCATTGACATGGATGCGGATGTCATCACCATTGAGAACTCTCGGTCTGATGAGAAGCTGCTTTCAGTTTTCCGTGAGGGAGTTAAATACGGTGCTGGAATTGGGCCAGGTGTCTACGACATCCACTCTCCTAGGATTCCATCTACAGAGGAAATAGCTGACAGGATCAGGAAGATGCTTGCAGTTTTGGAGTCCAACGTTTTGTGGGTCAACCCAGACTGTGGGCTCAAGACCCGTAAGTATGGTGAGGTCAACCCAGCCCTAACTAACATGGTTGCTGCTGCCAAGCTGCTCCGTCAAGAGCTGGCCAGTTCCAAATAGTGTGTGTTGTGAAGTTGGGACACCTTGTCTCTGTTGGATGGATATGTTATATTAATGATTGTCTTTCTTTCCTGAATAATTGTTGGGCTTAAATAGAAAATGGCTGAGTGTAGTGTTGCTCCTCAGATGAGCATGTTTAGTTTTGTTTACGGGTTTTCGGATTTTGATTTTTGTATGTTTTTTTTCGTCTATGAGAGTTCTGTTTTATTGCACTCGTTGGAATTAAACTGCTCGATGCACCAATGCTTCAATGGCAATTGAATGAATGAATGCATTCTGCAACTATAGTTCCTTCTCAGCTCTCTTTTCTTTGTTGTTGGATTTCAATCATAAATCTGAAGACGTGTGAATGTTTATTCATTTCTTGACACGCTGTTACAAACGAGCAGGCTAGAGATAACCGTCAAATTAAACTGGTTTGGTATCAGTTATTCAGAGTTGTAATGGCTGAACAGAAAAGAACCCCTCAGTTCTAGCGCACTCCGGCCTCAGGGGTGTTTGGTTGGACCTTTTTGAATGAATTGGAATGGATTTAATCCATTCAAGTGCTTGGTTCGAGCATTTTGGAATGGAATTAGATACTTTTCCATTTCAATCCCTTAGAATCCCGTACCCACATCTCCCCCCAAGTTTTTAACTCCATTCCACCCAATATTGTTTTTCTTCTCCATTCCAAGGTCGAACCAAACTACAAACAAGTATGGGTATCTCTAACGCTATATCTCCATGGATTTACACTCCATTCCTACACTTTGAATCAAACAATCCCTCAAATACAATCCCATCATGACTAGGGTCTAGGGTAGTGCATCTTGTTGTGTGCATTTTCTCTTCAAGGCAGTGACTGGTGAGGCTCTTGGTCATGAGACTCGTGACTTTGTTTTTGTCTCCATACGCTGTATAAGGTAGGTTTTTCGAGTGCTGTTTTTTAGTGATCGCGCCTCAGTTAGCTTTTCATCAGTGGGCTGGGCCTTGGAGTTCGCTCTCCAAATTAAAAGAAGCTTTTATCAAGTAAGATTGGGCCTTGTTGACTTTGAAACGAAAAGAGTTACCTTATGGTCAACCGGGTCGGGTTCGAGTTGGTCATTTTTGTGTCATTTTTTGGTTAACTATTACCAAGTTTTTTATGGATAATAACCAGTTTGCAACAACAACACATTCGGGCCGAGTTATATTAGGTTAGCTTAATTTGGGTTTGGGTCAAGCTCGGGTTTCGAGTTTGATGGCAGATCGGGTCAATTTTGCCAATAACATCAAATGACAAAAGACAAACGTGATCCCAATAACATCTATCCGAATTAATCTAATTTTGTATCCAGGTCAAACAACCAATTTGCAAGAGAGGAAAACCTTTAGATAAAAAACTAAAAAAGTAGAGCTAACAAATAATGACATGACACGAAAACCTAACACAAACCAGACACAAAATTAACGGGTTTGAATTAATGCACACTGGTTATTATCTATAATTAACTCGATAATAGCTGACCCGAAAATGACCTAAAACCGAAATGACTCGACTTGACCCAAACTCTGCAAACCCGAATCTGACCTGACCCGGCCCGAACAGGACCTCACCCGATTAATCCGTTTACTAGGTCTAGTTTTACTCTCTAAACAGGAACCCGAAACAAATAACGTACTTATAACTTACTAATTTAACTCTAAGTTATTTTGATCCTTCATCATATAGATATATTTCTATTTTCCAAATGTTAACCTGTTATGAAAGCACACACAAGCCTGACACGAATTAACAGGTTTGGGCCGAGACGTGATGACTCACTTATGTAGCCGGGTAAAAAAAACACGACACGAAATTTATTTATGTAAAGTTTGGGTTGAAAGGTTCATAACCAGTTTAATGTGAGACGAACACAATCCCGACACGGCCCGATTTTTTTTACCAAGTCTTTGAAAAAGTATTTCGGTCAGTTTAATTCAAAGTTCGAGAAGATGTCAGAGTCACATATGACACAGCTATAATAAATCCATATGATATGATTATCATGTAAAGACTCGGGTTTTAGGATAGGAGACGCCAACTGCAAGTCTACTCCTAATAAAGCATCGAAGCTTCTTCCATTTTCAAAGTTTTCACATTCTAGTTTTTCAATGTTGATGTCATATTTGACTATTTCTTCAGATATCTCTAATCTCTATCCCCAACTCATTTATAAAACGAAACACACCCTCCTTACCTTGCAACTAATTAACTACTCAAAACTCGAATACAAAAAAAATAAAAATAAATAATGATCAGTTGTTTAATTTGTGGCACAAGTGTTTTCGCTAGAGACGAGAACGAATTTGAAAGAGAAACTCCAAGTGCAGTTTCCTCCCCACGGAAATCCAAATCAAAGAATCCTTATTCTAGCCGAGGGTTGGACCGATTCTCAATCCTCCTGTCAGAAATCGAAGAGAAAAGACGAGAAATTTACTCTCAACTCGACCCAAACAAAATCTCACTCTTACGTTTTGTTTACACTGACAAACACGAGTTCAAGTCGATCGTAGTGAAGGCAAAGCACCCGGATGGTGATGATCATGGTCATCAACCCACTAATGAGATTTCAGCTCCTAAAAAGAAGCTTTCTTCTTTTCCTTCGTCTTCTTCGTCAATGGCGGTTAGAAATGGTTGGATGAAGAAGAGAGAGCAGATCAAGTTTGAAAGGAAACTGTGGGTTCGAAGTTGGGTAAATCCAAAGATTTACGTGGTAGTGGTAATTACAATGATATTGGTGTTTTTGGTGGTATTTGATAGGTCATTTGCAATTATGTGCACTTCTGTTGGATGGTATCTGATTCCGACCATCACACACACTTCAAATTCTTGTCACAATATGAGGACGTCTTTTAAAAACAAGGATTTGGGTATGCGGAGATTGAGCAATAAGAAACTTATGTTTAGTGATGGCACCAAGTCTTTTAAAAACCATTGATAGGACGCTGTATGCCTCATTTTGGCACCACTTGTGTTACATTTGTGCAAATATAATAAGGGTTTTTCTAAAATGTTAATAAATGTTTTAGGCATAGGTTAAGTTTTATTCCATCTTTAATTTATCCAATTTTTCTAAATTTTCTCAATTACAAATTTACAATCACCATTTCCTTATTTTTCTCCACTCACAATTGGGTGAAGAATATTATATTAGTGAAAATAAATTAATTAAAGATATTAATTTGAATTTAGATAAGGCTTATCATATGCCCATTGAGCACATTTTAGAAAAATCCATATAATAATAACCCTTTTTTTTCTTTCTTTCTTTCTTTCAAACACTCTCTCAATTTAATCACAATAATCTCAGTTGTTTATCTCTCATTTCATGTTCGTTTATCCTTTGAGTAGGAATGACTTCCATGTTTTAAACAAGGGATCACAAATTCGGTTTTTAACTCTTGCAAATAGAAATTAGGACAAATCTAGTTATCAATTTGACTTCTATATTTTAAAGGAGATTAATCCACTTAAAAGATACAAAATGTATACTAAATAATTTTTATTTACTCGCGTTCAAACTTTAATCTATCTCAAATATGTTTGTAAGGCCTTACAATTAATCCATTGTAAATACACAAGTTTTTTTATTTGAAAACTCGTCGCAATGCTAATACAAGTGACGAGTACGGAGGTTGTTAGTATTATTATATATATTAAGTAGTAAAACGAAATTGCAGTAAAGGCGTTATTTATACTTTCTATAATGGGCATATCTTGGGGATATATAATACTGCGATAATAAGCCTTGATTATATTTACAGAGATGGACATTATATATTAGAGGTGATAGATATTGGAAAATTAGGTGGATAAAAGAGAGAATGGTGTGTCAAAATAATAGAGGGGGAGAGC
Source organism: Silene latifolia subsp. alba (assembly GCA_001412135.1). NCBI lineage: Eukaryota > Viridiplantae > Streptophyta > Magnoliopsida > Caryophyllales > Caryophyllaceae > Silene > Silene latifolia. The sequence goes on along the minus strand of LHUT01008226.1, from coordinate 353 downwards.
AAAAATAAGAGTATAAAACTTCCTCTCTATTTTACACTAGTTAGTCCCACGCTTCGTGCAGCCTGTTTTAAAATTTTATTATTATAATTGAAGAAAAATAATATAATTCGTATATAACCTTTAATATTTTTACCTATAAATAAAAATAAATTATTTTTTTTTTCTCAAATTTTATTTTTTTAGGTTTAAGTTCAGTGTTTTAAAATAAAATACATATAATTTTAATTAAAACTAATACTAAGTTATAGTTAATTACGCATGATCAACGTTTTAAAAAAAAATTGTAACTGATCAAATTATCACATTAATTAAAATAAAATTTATTCGAATAATGCAACAATCAACATTAAGAT
>LHUT01008225.1:0-10160 GCA_001412135.1 Silene latifolia subsp. alba | reverse complement strand
CGATCTTTCGAGTCGGTTTTTGGCCCGGTGTCGGTTTTGACTCTAATTAGTGTCATTGTGACCCCATCATCATGCATTAAAAACTCCAAATACTTTTGAAAAGTTTTGAGATGTTTTATTTTCGAAATCTTTTTAAGTTTTACGACGTATAGTTGTACAAAACTGTCGATTAAACGCTGCGATTCCTAAGCATGTTGTAGTCCGATAATCATCGGGTGTTTGTTGGAGTCTCAACAGATACTGTGTATCTACACCTTCTTCTTGGGAATTTACACAATATTAGTGCAATTCAACTTGCTAGGCATCGGGGCCCCATTTAAAATATTCAACGTCGTACGGATGACATATGGGCCCACAATATGCCAATATGTCTGATAAAATAATGCATTCATACCGTCGAGTCCTGGAGCTTTGAGGGGGTGGATCTGTTGAAGAGCCTCAACAATCTATGCTCCCGTATAAGCGGCTCTAAGCACCGCACTCCTCTCCTCTGTAACCCATCCCTCGACGCCAACTTGCAGGTCATCAAACCCAGCTAGATCATCAGAGCTAAACAACTTCTTGAAGTATCCCACTACCACACCCTTAATCAAATGCTCATGTTCATATTTCATGCCATTCTCATCAATAAGATGCTTAATTAAATTATTTTTCTTCCATTGACCCGTTTTACGATGAAAAAACTTCGTATTTTTGTCCCTATCTTTAAGCCACAAAGCCCTAGACCGTTGGCGCCAAAAAATTTCCTCTTCCCTTATTAATTTGTCAAGATCAGCCATAACCATCTTCCGCTCCCGAATTGCCTCCCTTGTCCTCGGCCCCTCATTAAGATTACTAAGCTTCCTCCTTTTTACTCTAATATCCCTTACAATTTTCCCAAAACTAATACCTTTCCAAGCTTGCAGTTTTCGGGAAGTACACCGATCAATGGATTCAAGAATGTCAAAATCATCCGTCTTCCAAGCACTACGAATAGTCTCCTCGCATCCATCCTCACTAACCCGCTCAAATCTAAACGATTTTCCATGCCCTTCACCCCCATCCACACGCCTAACAAGAGAGACTATAAGCGGCGCAGGCTCCGACCATTCCCTATCCATATGAAGAAGCTTAGCATACGGAAAAAGGTCAGCCCACGCAGAGTAACGATGGCCCTGTGGATTATACTTTGTCTATTATCATCTCCTTCTTGCACACTGTCAAACGTAAACGGGTACCCCTTAAAAGGAGTATCCCGAAGACCACACTCATCGGTCGCATCATAAAAATTATTCATTTGCCATTGTTGTCTCGAACCTCCCTTTATCTCATTAGCATACAAAATTTCATTAAAGTCTCCAATTACGAGCCAAGGATCATGAGATTACTACGCTAAAGTCTAAGAAGCTGCCATGAAAGATGTCTATCCTCAACCACTGGCCAACCGTAGAAGCCAGTCAATCTCCACTTAAAAGAACCCCACTGAACATCAAAGTCCATATAGTGGACCGACGCTGACCAAAAAGAACAAGTAACATAGCTCCTCCATTAAAAAGCCAAACCTCCCGACCTTCCCACACTAGCTATCCACCTGCTCCATACTCACATAACCCTCTAACCGATTAGTAACCCCCCTCATCTCCCCACCGCTGGGGCCTCTCTCCGGAGCAAGTTCTGGAGCCCGCCTACTGCATCGGGGTTGCCCAGCCCCTGCCCCTGCAGTTGAGGCTCAATATTTTCATAATTCCTGGCAGGGTTGAGAATCCTCAACCTTCGCCTCAGATGTAAGCCCATCCATTGCATGTTTACTCCTCTAACCAACTCTATCTACCATCAACTCGCTCCCATCCCGATCTCTTTTCTGCAAAACGGATTTATTAACACCTTCTGACCCCGCCCCTAACTCCCTCGCCAACCTCCGTCAGCAGCTCCTTCCATGGTTATGTCAACCGTCCCAACCACCATCCCTCAATCCGTCCCCACCTCATCCCCCACCACTTCGTCTCCTTCCTCTGGTCTCATATCCTTAACCAGCCTTTCCCCGCCTTCCCTCCCTCCACTCGCATCATTATTGTTTTTTTTTTTATTTCCAGAACCTAGCCCCGTCGACATAGACTCCTGTCTCCCGAACTCTCCCTTTGCTCTTCCTCCTGGCTTGATAGCAATAGCTTAAAGTTTGTCAATCATATCCAGAATCATCTCCTCCCTTTCTCGTCCCTCAGCCTCAAACTCCGCTTATAGTGATCTCGAACTTTTTGCCTTAATATCTGCCACAGTTTTCACGACTTTCCATGGAGAAGCCCTAAAAAAATCACCATATTGTAGCTCACCTTCCTCATAGGGCCTTTCATCACACTCTTTCGTGCCATGACCCAGAATACCACATCCATAACAATAATTTGGCAATCGCTCATATTTCACATCAAAGGCAACCCCTTTTCCAGATGGCATACGTATCCTTAAAGCTTTCCTCACATCATTAACAAAACGAATCCTTACAGCCCGTTCCATCTCTAGGAACGGGGCCTCATCAACACCCACATAACTCCCCAATTGCGCCCCAGACGTTGGAGATTCTCTTTCTTAGAACGCCCCCTCACAAGTAGGTCATACACTTTTGCCCAGATAGGGACATGGAATAGAGGAGTATCCGTCATCTTCTCTTCTAGCCCCGGCTCATTGAAACACCATATGAATTTATCGAAGTGCCATGGCTGGCCTTCGATAATCCCATCTTTATCTTTGCAGTCAGAGAAATGAAAGACAAATATCTTATTTTTCGCATCAATTAAATTTCCAATAATCGTACCTTTAGTATTCCGCACCATCAACTCGATCGCAGCCTTCGCGTTTATGGCTTTCGTACACCAGATTTTCCCTACTAGCACCAGCTTGACCACCCCGCTTTCCTTATTCTGGTCAGCGACATCCCAAGCAAACGCATCATCACCGTCACAATCTCCTTCCCCGATCTTCTACTCGGCCTCTCAAATGACATCAGGCAAACCAACAAATCCTAACCAAAAACAGAAACCCTAAACAAAAACGAGAAAAGAAAGAGCAGGCAATTCCTACGAAAAGGACGTAGAAATCAGCCTTCACGAGCAAGGTAGGAGCGTAGACGAGACTAAGACGGAACCCTAGAGGAGACTTTTTAGTTAAAACCTATTGCTACTTTAATTTCAAACTGCTTTCAATCGATTCAGATTATGTTCCCTACACCATAGAAACACTACAAAAACGCATCTGGTACTTTATTTCAACGATGTCTATACTCCTGCTGCGTAGGTACTTATTTTCTTGAACCTGGTATTTAATCTAATCAATATGAGTACAATATTTGCCAGGAGAATATAATATTGATTGACGATCACATAGTCTGAACCCCGTGCCAAAGCAGTACAAATCCTCTATCCCATCTTGTGTCCCATCTCATGTTCCATTACTTCTCCTTATAACACATCATCAATTTAATACAAATTATCGCTATTTTTATTACTTCAAGCATAATGTGTCACAGAATTAAGATGGTGGAACACAAAATGGAACCCAAATATAAGATATGTGATGTCAACTCGTTCCAAAGGCACCAATAAGGTATATGTTCATGGAACATGTCTCGACAAACGGTCACCCGCAAAAAACAACTTGACATCCCTCTAATTAAATTCATTCTCAACAGAATGCCATATTTATGCTACATCTCTGTTCTTTAATACAAATAAGAATGTTGTTATTGGTTTCATAGTTGAAACTTGATCTCTCCCCGTCCCAATCATTTTTTTACCTTTGACTAAAATATCATCTCAAAGAATAAAAAAGGCAAACAAATGATTCGGATAAAGAGAATCTCCTACACGGAATCCATTATTATTTCTGTCAACAAACTAGTCGAAACAGGCTGCTTTAATTATATTAATACCCATAAGTACCGAATTTTCAGCTAGTTTCCTAAAGGACTGTCTTTCGCCATTTATCGAAGATGACTTACCTTGACCTTAAACCCGTACTTCATATGAAGAATTATGGAGATATCAGGTACACCTTGAAATCCGTCCACGGGTTCAATACGGTAATTTCTTAATACAGTAGCCGCTACAATCTTCATCTCTGTAAACGCCATATCTTTTCCTACACAAGTTCTTGGACCGGCATTGAAGGCTAAGAACTTGTAAGATGGCTCATGCCTAATATTCCCTTCCTCTGAGATCCATCTTTCCGGCTTGAACTCATGACAATCGTCTCCCCATATCGATTTCATCCTGCCCATGGCGTACAAGCTGAAGATAATTTGCATATTTGGGCTCACTGTGTGTCCACTTGGGAGTATATCCGGCTCAACAGGACTCTTGGACTCAAATACCACAGGAGGGTACAATCTCAGGGTTTCACATAACGATGCGTGGAGATAAACCAATTTATTGCATAACTCTCTGGAATTGTTGGAGAAATCTTGAGTATGACTCATTATTTTTTCAACTTCTTCTCGAAGCTTTGTTTCCACTCGAGCGTTCTTAGATAGTAGGTAAAAGAACCAAGATAATGCCACACTGATAGTATCTCGTCCTGCTAGGACGAGGTTAAGAAGTGAGTCCCTTAATAATTTATCATCATCCTTCTTAATGTTTGGAGTTTGAGTATTATTTTCCTCAATTGCTTCCGTGTATAATGTGAAGAGATTAACACCCATATCGTTGTTTTTTGAATTTTGATCGCTCACCTTTTGTGATCGCTTAATTGCTATGCAATTATATATGAAATCATCGACGTTTTTCCAAGCTTGTTTAAACTTCTTTTCTCGACCTATACTCAACCATCTTTGGAATTTCCATATAGACGGTGGCATGGCATGGCGATACAAGATTGCTTCTTCAAGATCATCAAAAGCCTTGGAGGATGGAACAATTGGCATTTCAATGGATAGCGATTTTGGATCGAAGTCAATTAGGACGGTACAACTGGTGTCAAATGTTAACCTTCCAAATAAATCTTGCAAGTCAATTTCAATACCTTGGTTAGAGACATGATCAAGAATGGGTTTAAGTCCACTCTCAATTTTGTCTTCAACTTTCTTGACTAGATTTTCATGGAATTTGGAATGATTAACGAAACTTTTAGCCATCTTTCTTTGATATTCCCACATTGGAGAATCTGAATTGGAAATTCCATCACCTAACACATCAAATATCTCATTGAACTTGGGACCCTTGGGATAATTTCCAAAGTTCTTGCTCATAATATGGTGTACGTTAGCCGGATCGACTGTCACGAATATCTGCATATTAGCTAACCATGGACCCTTAAAAACAAAATTCAATTGTGTTTTTTCAACAACTTCAACGACATAATCGTGAATATTATGAAGGTTTAAAAAGAGTGCGGGAAGCATTCCGACTATAGGCCAATTAGTCGGAATACCATTTTTGTCATGGTAGTAGTTGTATAAGAAAACAAGAGAAACTGCTACAAATATGAAGCTAATTTCAATCAAGTAATCCATTTTTTGGAAAAATAAAATTTAATTATTTTTTAACTAAGGTGTTTTGTAAATGGTTTTGGTTCATGTAAACCCCCTCCTTTTATCAACACATTTTTCATTATTCCCATAAAAGCACACAAATATTTAGTTGGATGACAAACTACCCTTTCATTTAGTTTCGTGGTTGAATGAAATCGAAATGCTTTAATTAAGGGACCTCTTAATTAGGTTTTGATTTAACAAATTAGCCTTTCATTTCCTTTCATGTGTTGATTGAAATTAAATTTTTAATTAAGGGACCTCTTAATTAGGTTTTGATTTAACAAATTAGCCTTTCATTTCCTTTCATGTGTTGATTGAAATTAAATTTTTAATTAAGGGACCTCTTAATTAGGTTTTTATGAATGAAATTTTAATTATTATTATTATTATTATTAAAGAAGAGACTACCTAGTGAGTAAACTTCACGTTAATTCCATGCAGGCATGCATGGTTGGGAAGCTAGTTGTTCGACATAGACTGTACATAAATTTCCAAAGGCAAAGAAACACAAATGAAATAACGAGAGTGAGGTCGATGTTAATTAACAATCTAACATAGTAGGAAAAATTAGGTGTTTCCAAAAACAGTTATTTGCTGAATTCCATTCACTTTGAACGCGGTTCGGTTCGGCTAAAACCCAAACCTAAACCGAACCATTTTAAACAGGTTTTAATTATAGGCCTATAGGGTTAACATCTGAAAATGGTTAGACACGGTCCGGTTACAGTTAATTAGTAAATTAAACGTTCTATGTATACATTGTTTTCAATTTCCATTTACTTTCTTCCCAATGTTATCACTCTTATCAGTTTAAATATGTTGAGTTTATCAAAATTTAAAAGTAGAGATTTTCATGGTATGTTTTATTTTATTTTTAATTTTAGTTTTTTTGGGAACGGTTCAATTCAGTTAATCGAGTTTTTAAAATCATGATCCGAATTGAACTTGATCTGTGTTAAAGATAAACAATTTAGTTCAACGAACCGCTCCGTCAGAATAACGTTTTCAACCTTTCAATTATAATGTGGAGGATGTTAGTGAATAGGAGGGAGTATGAAATAAAAATAAAAGTTTGAACATTTTCTATGGTACCTTGTGCTTTATACCTCTTCCCGAGATATCCCTAAGTTACAACAAAAGAAACACCATGTTTAACCATTACAACTCACCACCAAAAAACTAACAAATTTATGGATTCAAGAAGAGTTTATGTAGAAAATAAATCTTGACTTAGTGGACTATGTTAACTCAGTAGAAGAAGCTCGACAAATGTCCAACATGGCTATGTTTGCTAAAAGAAAGATTTGAAATATAAATTAAAGTTATTAATTACATGAAGGCCAAGATGAAGATTTTGTCCAAACATATTGTATTTTAACATAAAAGTAACATTGATTATGTACATGTTGATGTCGAAAAAGAGTTAAATCAAGATGACACATAGAATGATAGCAAAATGATCCCTTTTTTCAAGCTATCAGGCCTATCAGCTCAAATCAAGAGTGTAGTGGAAAACTATATAAATTCACAAGGGTACCATGGCAAAATTGTTACATCTCAGGGGGTATCTGGGAAAGAATCTATAAATCATAAGAGTACCATGGGAAAATGTGAAAACTTTTATTTTTTCTGAGAAATGATAAATATTATATTAATTTTCCCTTTAATGTTAATCAATGATTAATATTGTCACGTCATCTAAAATTAACGACTGTTATAATACAATGGAGATCCTCTGTCTCATTACGTGTCTCATCTTGTGTCACATCACTTCTGATGATGACACATAAACACTTTATTATTTATTATTGCCATTTATATCCTTTGAAGTGTGATGTGCCAAGATCTTAAGATAATGGATATAAGATGGGACATAAAAGTAAGACAGGTGCTATGGGCACAAAAATGTAAACTCAAGGGTACTATAGACAGATTCTTAAAAGTGAAGGTATTATAGAAAATCTGATAAAATTAAAAGGCACCATGAGAAACTTCCGTTTAATTTACTACTCCCTCCAATTCTAATCTAATGCGGAGAACTAATATATATGAGAAAAAAATATTTAAATTCAGATCCAGTGTTTTTAATGATTGACCTTTGTCATTTTACCTTTTTCACGTTGAATTAAATATTATATCTAAATTTAGGAAAGTAAGTATTTTAAAAAAGAATATTAGAAAAAATAGCGAGAATAATTAGTAACAATAGTAGCCGCGCGAGTAGTTAAATTGATGGGTATTAATAGGGACGTAGTCATTTTCGATCTGTCAGAGGTACTGGTAAAGGGGTTATTCGGTTCGATTTCGGTCGGGTTAAATTGTTTCAATTTCAGTTGGATTTCGATCGGGTTCATTTCGGTCAGTCGCTTCTATCGGTTTGTGCTATTTCGAGCCGGGGTACGTTGCAGATCTGTTTTGGGTCATAATTTTCTTGAGTTAACGGTAAAAAAATTAGCATAATGTATCTTAAACTTTCTAATTTGAATTTAAATATGAGCTTATGATGAGAAGATAAATACCTTTAATTCAGGTTAATCAGTTCGGTTGTTATTGGGTCAGATATATTATATTTAGATTCGGGTATCTTTCGGTTATTATTTAATTCGATTCAATTTCGATTTGATTCAGATTGAGTCGGGTTTCAGTAGTATTCATGTTAAATTATTCATACTGTATGTTCGATCGATTATCAATTCAGATATTTTTAATCGGTTTTTCGGATTCGTGTTTATTTTGCCAGACCCAGTTAGATGTTCAAACAGTTCTTAAAAATTAACTAAATTCACAAAATACTCTTTGTTGGTCAAATTATGACTAATTAAAGCGTTTAACCTCTTATCCGTAAATAGCCGAATTAAAGTGGCTTGTACTCGAAAATGACCTATTCGAAGGGACCAAAAATTAACCTTACCTGAAATTATATGGCCCGACCAAAATTGACCTGGTCCATACCCGATCCTTTACTCATTTACCAGATGTAGTTGTGGCTAACGTTCTAGCAACATGCATGTACTTTGTACTAAACTACGTATTGACTAGGGAAGAGCTAGCTAGGCAGTAGTTTTTGTGGCGACAAAACCACAAGTGTAACAGAATTATCGGTAATTAACACTTTTTAACGATGACCACAATAATGTTTTGGTAAATAAATACACATATTAGATCGATAGAAAAAGAAGTGGATATAATGATGTAGTCTTTGCTTTAAAGGTTTGGGTAATTGGTGGATGCTTTATTATGTTATTACTCTTAGTGTATATACCTCTAATGGAGCTACTGTAGCTCATTAGTATACGTTTTGAAAACCCCAAGTTCAACAACTCTACGGATTAACTAGTTATTTTTACAAAGTTAGTTATCGTGGTAGGTATAATTGTGTGTGCAATTGTCAATAAATAATACCTGCTAGCTTAGTTAGGTAGTTCAGTTAGTTCAACAATTTCCACAGTTATGTAAGTAGGTATTACAATTACAAGAGTATTAAAACATATGTTGGGTTTTTTTTTTTAACAAGGTAATAATATTTTAAGTTTAGATGGAATTATGAAACTGGAAAACGACATTCGAACCTCCCACTAGATTCTCGACCTTTATTTTATCCAAGGTACTATAGACGAAGAAGCCTTTTTGCCTAATATTTTGATGAAATTTCGTTAAACCAAACGATATGGTCTAGAAAGACCTTCGTGTTTTAAGATTAACACAAAATCTCATTATACATGGCACATATCCGTCTATAACTAAAGATGGGTCGAATACAATATCACATTCCTAATAAGACAAACAATAAGTGGAATGGTGGGGTAAAAAATGTCACCACTTTCAAGCTATTTGACTCGTCTTTAATTATAAACGAATATATTCATCTATAGCAAGACTAGCTGTATAATTAAGGATAGCGATAGGGCGCCACCCGGTGGCGCCGAATCTCGGTGCCACCTTAATTAAAGAAAAATAAAAATAAAAAAATAAAATATTACTTTCCGTAGTCACGCCAAAATTTTAAGGATGTATCTGTAATTTTGTATTCTATTCAATTAAAATAAAACTCTAACTAAACTAAATTAACCTATAACATTTTACACCAAAATAATTTATTTACTATTAATATAATTTAATCTAAACCTTCTTCATCCTTGATTAAGTTTCTTCATCTACTTCGTTTTTCATCTACAAGACAATTCAAGGAAATCGAAAATTCAATACAATCCTCGACGAAAAAGACACTAATATTATCAATCTTACTGCGTGCGTTTTGACGTTGGAACTCTAGTACAGTAGGTAGGTAGTATCCCCTACCTTCTCCGTGCATCAAATACTACATCATTTCTTAATCGAAATATCGAATGAGCAAGGCAATCGGCATAATTTGTGTTTTTTTATAGATTGTTGAATGCATTATTCTCTACTATACAAGCCGGTATACTGTTTGTTGTTATTCCCCTCAAAACGTGGCAAAAATCGTGGAAATTCTAATAATTCTAATTATTGTTAAATTTATAATTAATTATGTAATTATAGTTCCTAAAATACCCTTTTTACTAATTAGTTTAAAATTCAAACTTTATGAGAAGAAAATGAAAAAACCCTATATAATTTACTACAATATCCTTGGTGGCGCCCAATTTGAGTGTCACCCGGTGACGCCATCTCATTATCC
>LHUT01008224.1:0-10121 GCA_001412135.1 Silene latifolia subsp. alba | reverse complement strand
TTGAACCGAAAAAACTTGAAATGGCAATTTCTCTGTTATTCATTGACCCGAAAATGACCAGACCCGAAACAACCCGACCCGTTTGACCCAGAACTGACCCGACAACAAACCCGAAACAGACCCGAAACCCGAAATAACCCGTCCCGAGCCGAGTTAACCCGAAATCAATGAGAAACCTGAACTGACCCGACCTGAATTGAGCCGGCTTGAACCCGGCCCGTTGACCCGTTTTGCCAGGTCTAACTGTTATAGAGAGAGAAAGAGATATTGAATTAGTGAATAATTCTGTTACATAAGTTGCTATATATAGTTGTAGACATAACTAATATCTATAACTAACTTAGTCAATATATTGACTTCCTTATACTTTCACATCCCCTCCTCAAGCTGGACTCAAGTCATTACATCTGAGTCCAAGCTTGGAAGTAAGAAACTTATGTTGTTGAGCACCTAATGCCTTGGTCATCAAATCTGCTAGTTATAATCCCGTCCTGATATGACGTGTAGACAGAAAACCTTCTTGCATTTTTTACGTACATAATGACAGTCAATTTCTAGATGCTTGGTACGTTCGTGGAAGATTGACAGAGTGCAATGGAATTGGTTTTGGCACTTGAACTTGTAAATCTGTCAATAACTGAGCAATCCAAACCATCTCTGAAGTGGTAAATGACATTGAACGATATTCTGCCTCTGCTGAACTTTTGCTCACAGTCTTTTGTTTCTTGGTTTTCCAAGAAAATAATGAATCTCCTATGAAAATGCAGTAGCCACTGAGTGACCTCCCTGAAAACACGCACTGTCCCCAATCTGAGTCACTATAAGCAGTGACATTCAGAACTGTATTAGCAGGGTAAAATAAGCCTGTGTTAACTGTCTTTTTCAAATACCTAACAACATGTAAAGCCGCCTTCATGTGTGGTACTCGAGGTTGTTGAAGAAATTGGCTAAGATGTTGAGTAGAATAGGAAATATCTGGTCTTGTCATATTCAGATATAACAATCTCCCAACTAGACGTCTATATTGCTCAGGATTATCAAGCAACTCTCCTGTATCAGTTGATAACTTCAAACCTCTAGACATTGGAAAATCTGCAGGCAAGCAATCTTCCATATGCATATCCTTCAATATATCCAATGTAAACTTTCTTTGATTCACCATCAATTCAGAATCATTCCTTGCAATTTCTAGACCTAGGAAATACCTCATAGTTCCTAAATCCTTTATTGTGAAAGTTGTATGCAAGTCCTTCTTAAGTTGATCTATCTCATGCACTGACTCCCCTGTCAGCAACACATCATCCACATAGACTAATGCAACTGTGAATTTTTGTGTAAGAGGGCTATACCTTGTAAACAAGGAGTAATCTTGTTTGGACTGCACAAAATGATGCTTCAGTAAAAATTTTGTTAATTCAATGTTCCACTGCCTGCTTGCCTGTTTCAAACCATACAAAGACCTCTTGAGCTTGCATACTTGCCCTGGTCCTGCTTTATCATATCCTTCTGGTGGAGTCATATACATTTTTTCAGTAATAAATCCATGTAAAAAGGCGTTATTAATATCTAATTAAAATAAGGGCCAATTTCTAGCAGTTGCAATAGCAAGGAGGATCCTGATAGTTGCAAACTTAGCAACTGGGGAAAATGTATGAGTATAATCTTTATACTTGACTTGGTTATAACCTTTGGTAACTAAACGTGCCTTAAATCTTTCCACTGTTCCATCTGCTTTATGCTTAATTTTATACACCCATCTGCAACCAATAGGCTTATGTCCCTTGGGCGAATCTGTTAACTCCCATGTTTTATTTTCTTCCAAAGCTTGCATTTCTTTGTGCATTGCATCAACCTACCTAGGATCAGCTGATGCCTGAGCAAAAGTTGCTGGTTCAGTTTCCCTGATGACATTGGCTAAGGACTGTATATATTCTTTAGAAAAATTAATTAGGTCTTCAAATACAGCAGTGCACACAGCATTGGATTTGTGTAAGTTCAGCTGTGGTAGTCCTGATTGCACGGGTAAATGAAACCCTGTGAGTCTAGAAGAAAATTGTCTTGGCCTATCAGATTGCCTAATAGTACTAGGAATAACTTGAGGTCTTCTGGTTGTAGTTGGGATAGTGTTTACAGTGTCCTGGTGTGAACTTGGAATGACAACAGTTGTTGTATCAGTACCATCAGTAGCAGAACTTCTCTCTTCTGTGGCCAATTCAGAACTGTGAAGCTCTTTATTGCTGAGAGAAGAATTCTGAGTGGTAGTCTAATTATTGACAGTACCACTTTTAGGTTTGGCTAAAACATTTAGTAAACCTGCTTCATTATGAAATATATCCACCAAAGATCCCTCTTCAGTGACCTTAGATGATTGCTGTTTAAAAGGAAAGACATCTTCTTGAAATATGACATCTCTAGCTACAAAAGTGATATGTTGATCCATATCATACATTTTATACCCTTTCTGTCCATAAGGATAACCAATAAACACACATTTCCTTCCTTTAGCAGCAAATTTATCTTTACCAGAATGTGTTCTTGTAGCAGGTGCATAACACAAGCAACCAAACGCTTTTAGTTCATTATAAACTGGTTGTTTGCCAAATAAGACCTCAAAAGGAGTTTTCCATCCCAAAATAGTTGTGGGCATCTTGTTAATAAGGTAAGTTGCAGTAAGAACACTGTCTCCCCAAAATTTAATTGGCAAATTATCATGTATTCTCAATGCTCTTGCAGTTTCAATCAAATGTCTGTGTTTTCTTTCAACACTTCCATTTTGTTGAGGTCTGCCAACAATGCTCCTTTGATGTATAATACCTCTCTGTTGAAAAATAGAAGAACACTGTTCTTGTAAAAATTCTGTGCCATTATCACTTCTAAACTGCTTAACTTTGCAATTAAACTGTGTCTCAACGTAAGTGAGAAATGCCTGCAATAAATCAGGCACTTGGAACTTGTTTTGGAACAAATAAACCCAAGTGACCCAAGAATGATCATCCAATATAGTGAGGAAAAATTTTGCCCCAGACAAAGATGCAGTCCTATAGGGATCCCCAAAGATCCAAATGTACTGACTCAAACAACTGCTTAACATGAGAAAGACTCCTTTGAAAAGGTATAATACGTAATTTGGATAACATACATGTCTCACAAGAAAACTTTTGATCAGTAGGAACATTCATGACATGCCTTAATTTGTCAAAGGAACTATGTCCCAATCTAGAATGGAACAATTCCAAAATACAACTCTTATTACAAGCATTAGAAGCAAACAATTGTAAACCATCTGGTGAAGAAGCATGCTGTTCTCCAGATGTTGACAACTGAGAAGCTTGTCCTTTATCCTTCATCGTGAGATCAAAGCAGTACAATCCTCCCTTCTTTTCTGCTAACTCCAGAGGAACCTTACTGGAAAGGTCCTGGAAAGCACAATACTTAGAAGTAAATAACACTATCATGGGTGTATGCTGAATCAACTTACTGACTGAAAGTAAGTTTTGCTTGAAATCAGGAACAACAAGAACATTCTTTAAATGAATTTTAGAAGTTAAAATGATGTCTCCCACTTTGTGTACTAACTTAATAGTACCATCTAGTAACCAATCATGATAGGTTTCGGTAATAACCTAATGTTATGCATCAGTGCTTCATTCGAAGTCATATGGTCTGAGGCACCTGTGTCTACAATCCAAGACAACTGACCATTTGTATTAGCAACTGTATAGGCTTGAGAATACAAATCTGTACCTATAAAATTTGCAAAGTTGACAGAAGAAGAAGCACCAGCAGGATTAGACTTATCTGAAAGAGCCTTGTAGACCTGCTGCATCACATTCTGAACTATACCATCCACCATAGACTGATCCACTCTTGGCACTTATGACGAGCCTGCCACATTAGAATCTGGTACATCAAGAGGATTATCAGTAGGATTCAAAGAATCAAAATTATTGGCTCTTCTGTGATAAACATTAGACCTATTGCCACTGTTGTTATGCTTGCCACTTCCTCTGGAATAATCTGTGTTATTGTCTCTAGTTTTGAGGAAACAAGTAGCAACCAAATGTCCTCTTTTTCCACAGAGATCACAAATCTTGAAATAATTGCAATCTTCCAAATTGTGACTACCCTTCTTACAATGAGTACAATACTTATGAGACCTATTCCCAGCAGTATCATCTTTTTGTCTCTTCAAATCACCCTGAGAAGCATCAGTGGTCCTAGCTGAAGTATAAGCATTAGCCTCAGGACGAACAGCAACCGTCTCTGAGAGTTGCCTCTGTCTCTCAATCTTCTGCAAGAGACCTAGTGCTTTATTCAATAGAGGTAAAGGATCCATTGACAGCACAGTAGTTCTTACAGGCTCAAAAGCATTGTTCAATCCCATCAGAAGTTGAATTAACTTGGAATTGGTCTCTCTATCCAAAATTCTTTTCAATAACTGATAGATACAAGCATCCAAAGCACCATATGAACAAAACGGCACAGGATCTAAAGAATCAAGATCTTCCCAAGCCTTTTCAGCTTACTATAATACTCAATCAAAGCATTATTATCCTGTGTAATGAGACCTAAATCCTTCTTAAGCTGATAAATTTCTAATGCATTCGTCTGACCATACCTTTCTATCATCTCAGACCACAACTCTCTAGAATTAGCTGCATATTGGACAGTTTCACCAATATGTGATTTCATGGAGTTAATAATTCACTTCTTGAACAACAAATCACAATGAACATAGTGATTATAATTCTTATCTTTCTTATCAAGTCTAAAAGATCCATATATGAAACCATCCTTATTTTTTGCAACTAAAGCCTGATAAATCTCTCGTTTCCACTGCAGAAAATGATGTCCATTAAACTTAGTATCAACTAACTTCAGCGTAGGCTGATCAGTTGTTGAAATATACAGTGGATCATCAAAAATTTCATATGCAGCAGGAGTAGTAGAATAATTAACATCATCCGGCATTGTTGTGAAGTAGAAGAAAAAACACAGAAAAACAGCAGAAGAAACAACGATAAAAATGAAGAAGACGAAGAATTCGAAGAAGAAATAGAGAAATCACACCAAAAAATGAAGAATCTAGTCTTGATCGAGATGCGGAAGCGAAAAAGAATAAAGGAAATCCCAAAATCTTGAACCTCTAGCGACGGATACCATGTAAAGAATGTAGAACCTCCATTAATGGTGATGATGAGTGAGCTTGAGTATGAGGAAGTTTGTTATAGAGAGATAAGTGGACTGTTATAGAGAGAGAAAGAGATATTGAACTAGTGAATAATTCTGTTACATAAGTTGCTATATATAGTTGTAGACATAACTAATATCTATAACTAACTTAGTCAATATATTGACTTCCTTATACTTTCACAATTACCATGCTTAACAAGAGTCAAAACTCAAGATTTAAGTGGAATAACTTTCCAATCTTGTAGTCCATCACCAGCTCGAATTTGGACAATCAGAAGATTAAAAAAAAAAGTAAACAAAAGAAAGCAGTACTCTGTAGTCTATACTAATAGTTATATTCCCTCACCTGATAACTCGGTTATTAACCCTCTATTTCGCACATTACCCTTGCATTTACTCTTATTTTGTGTGCTGAATTGACAATATATCCTCTTTTTGTGATTAAAATGCATAGACGGTCTTCACATAAGGAGGTAGTTAGAAACCCGACCATACAACCCACGACTTGTCAAAATGAAGGAATCACGCAAATAAGTGAAGAAGCAAAGTGCCTTGCCAATAGGGAAAATGTCGTGCCTTCACTCTACAGACACCAAGGAGTTGTGCTTTCCTTGCCGTGCGTTCAGAAAAAGTGTCTTGCCTTCTCTCTTCAGACACTAAGGCGCCGTGCTCTCCGTGCCGTGCACACCCTTTTTTTTTTCCGTGCCCTGTTCCATACTATCCTATTATAAATAGATAAAACTCCGAGATTTCATCTCACTACCTTCACTTTCTACAATTTAGATAGAGAAACACATCTATTTTCTTTGGTATTTGGATCCAAGTTCATTTATTCAAGTTGGAAGCTTTATTTATTCTTACTTCTTACTTCTTCTTCCTTGTTCCTTCTTCTTTGTTGGTAATTTCTTACTCTTTTTATCTTTCTTAGTTCATTTTATTTATTTCAAAGTTTGAAACTTTAGATTATTTATATCTAAAGTTTCCATTTTTAGACTTAGATCTTGTTTATACTTAGTTTAATTAGTCTTCTACCTTCATAATTTTTTTGCATGTTATTAATTTAAAAATCAATCCTTATCATCTTTAACATCAAAGTTTCCACCTTTTTATATTGTTTCTTGCACAGTCTCCATGTGTCGTGAGTAGATATTTCACTAAGGGTTGTTTGCGAAATTGGATGAGGTTGGTTGGGGATTGGAGACTAACTATATATTGTAGGGGTTTGGTTTGGGACCTTGGCCCTTGTCCACCAATCGAAAATCTGTTAGGTCTAGGAACCTACCTTTTCTCTTGATTAGCCTTACCGAACCTAGTCTACCATGGGAGTGAGGGCTTCATGAAGTACCTCAACCTTCATTTCGGACTTCTAACCTTTGGAAAAGAGGATGATAAAGTGTAGGGTGTGAAACGTGCATGTGCCTATCGATTAGACTATTCAGATTGGGGTCCATGGGAATGGGACCATCATTAGATTTAGGATTCCAATTCATGAGCACGGGAAGGGGGTGATAGGGCAAACTTAGGCTAGTCTATGATCCCGAAATGGACATAGCTAACCTTGCTTGAGACGTTCCCCTTATCCAATCGACCTAACAACCTAATGCACGCGGATTGTAAGCATAAATTTGGCACATCGATAGTGAAATCGGACCGTAGATTTTCCTTCAGTTGAATTAAAACCATAATCATTTCATTTGTTTCCATTTAGTTTAATTTGTATTTCATTTAGCTAGCTAGATTAGTCTCTAAAATAAACAACCTTATGTAATGCCTGTCCATCTGGAGACCCGTTGAATGACCTTTGACCATGTATGATCCTTAGTAAGAGATGGAAGGGAGAGACATTTTATATTTGTGACTGAATACACGACCTAGTAACGGTCACTCGGCCGAGTAGTTTCGGTACTCGACCGAGTGGGATGTACTCGGCCAAATAAGTTCCATACTCGACTGAGTACGCGTCTGACAGTGTGTTAATATGTCACACGGAGGTTACAAGTTAAATTATTTTCCGCCTTTTATTCTATCATTTTTAAACCTCTCTCTCTCAATCCTCCCATCTTTCACTACCCCAATCATGATTTAGCCATGAACCCTAATCCAGGGAGATAGATAGCTTATGTATGGAGTCATCGCCGCCGTCGGCATCTGATTGTTCTTCAAGGTGAGTTTGTGGATATTCGTTAATTCTTTAGTCTATCTTGATAGTAGAGTAATAAGGCATAATCGTTGTTGTAGGGAATGATGTGGATTCTTGCTAGGCTTGATGTGATTGATGCATTTCAATGGAGTGGCGAAAAGGTAGGGTTTCTCTTCGTAGTTTCAGTTATTAGTTGATTGATTTATTGATTGATTGTTGGGATAGCCTTTATTATGGGTGTGTTACTGTATGAATTCGGTTACCATGTAGTGGTTATGGTGTGGCGCTATAACCGCGGCTATGGTATTGACTGTGGAGCCATTGTCGGGAGATGATCTTCACCCCATGTTCGCCCTTGTGGCTCATGTCACAAGGGGATGTGCACATTAAGATTTGGGTTCACTCGTTGCGATGAGCGGGGCTTGAGGTGACAAGGCTGCAGTCTATCACTGGGGGTGTGGGTTACCTGTAATTGAGATTAGAACCTGGTCACTTGGTGCGATGCGAGCCATGTAGAGATGGTGACAGAAAAGTATGTCTGGTTCTGTTAATTGTATGTTGTGATGTTCTTAGTATGTACTTTTCCCGTTACTGTTACTGACCTGTGTGGTGTGTTTGTTGTGTTTCTTCTTGGTGTCTGTGTGCGGTGATCTATTTGATATTGACAGCAATTGGTGAGCAGTGAAACGTTTTAGGTTTTAGTGGATGCTGTCTTGATGTTGTTGGCGGGCTGGAGAGGTCGCATGACATAGAGTCGGTCGTTGGACGATAGTAGTCTCACAAGTTGTATTTTCTTATGTTATCATAGTTGATTTGTTCCTCTTTTGTTTCCGCTGTAAGTTATATAGAGTTTATTAATTATTTTTTTATGGTCTATTTGATATACTTACCATGGGTAACCGAGATGGTAACGCACTTACTTACTAGGGAAGGTCTTATTAAGGGTCCTTGGTAAACGACGATGTTACACCTTGATTTGTGTTGACTTAGTTAAACATCATATTAAAACTGTCTTGTAATCATTTGTTGTCCTTGGAATCGACATCCTAAGTGATACACGAACACAATGTGCTTGTAGTTAATTAAATATTCTACAAGTTTTTGGCCCCGTTGCCGGGGAGCAAGGCGATATTAATTATTTTTGATCTTGTCTAGACTAAGTCTTTGATACTTTTTCACACTTCGGTGTACCATTTGTCTTACTTACTCTTTCACTTGAGTGTGTAGACTCTTCCACGTGTAGATGAGTTTGAACGGTTTTTCCTATACATCTACTAGACATCGGGATCGAAGCTACAACAATAAGGTTCAATGTGTAGACACCTCAGTTTCGCACCTCCCGCAAGCCACCTGATGACGAGGTCGCGATTTTATGACATTTCGTAAATTGTTAAATAAACGGTAACTCAAATAGTTGTCTCTACCCTTTTGTCATCATCAACGTGCAAATATGGTCATTTTAACATTAAGGAGAGTCACTTCTGAGTCCAGGGCCATAAACCATCTCCATTTTTAGATCCCGTCTCATTCCAAGTTGGAGTATTCTGGAAACCGTCATAATATATTTTATTAGAGTTAGAGTTCGACATACATACTCAAACACTCTAAGTAAAATAATCAAATTCTATCCTTCCCACGAGATCCGCATCACGTGTCACGCGTTTTTGTGCCTGAGAAGTAACCTTCCCAAGAGAGAATGCAGTGTCTACTGCGCCTCTTAGAGAAGTCGCAGTAGTTTCTGCGTCCTTTCTAAGGGGTTTAGCTTTGCAAAGACGCGTTGTTCTTCATTTCTTCACCTATCTTGCTATAAATAGAGACTTCGGGTCTCCATATTTTGTACGTGAGTGTCTGTCCCTTCTCTTCTCTTTTTGCATTCTAGACTGTGCTATTGCTCATCGACATCTATGTGCTTGATCAATCGATCACACAAGCCTGGTTCCTATCATGGTTTCCGTCATGTTTTTCACTATAAAATGGCATACTTGACCAATACACTCAATAAATCATAAATCAATCTAGTCTAAATCCTTGTTGATTCAAGAGCACTTTCACCTGCATAATTCGAGTTACCGCTAAATTACAATTTAGTTAATTCTCGCGACGCTAACATGTAAGTTTAACGGCGCAAAATCCCGTTTAACACTGTTTTTATTGTTTTTGTATATTTTTGTACGACATACATCATTCATTTGCCAAAAGCGTCTTTAAACTTTTCATAAAAATCATGTTTTGAAACCAAATTAAGCATACATACCATGCCAGACACTTAGAGAAAACGCACCAGCAGGTGCGCCTCTTAGAAGAATCGCAGCATCTCTTGCGCCTCTTCTAAAAATCGCATGTACTGTTGCTGCTATTTTCGCATCCCGGTTTGCGTGCCTAATTTTCCTTTGATCCGAGGAGCTTTCAGATCCGGGGAAGATAAGTTTCTTTCTTTTCTTTCAACCTTATTTTTATTTAATTCCAAAGATTCAATCTTTATTTAATTTAATTTGATTTAGAGTGCTAATAATTAATAATAGTTGATTTAATTTACCTTAGATCAATAAGTCTTATGTTAGGAGGTTTAATAATTTATATTAGGTCCCCTTAATTTAATTTTTGTAAATATGTAGACACCTCGTTTCTGCACCTCCCGCAAACCACCCGGTGATGATTGGGCCGCATGTTTGATACGCGGAATGATTTGTGACAGTTCGTAAGATTATCGTCAAGTGATTGCTCAAACATTAATGTCTACCTCATGGTCATCATCTAGGTGTCATTACGGTCGTTTTGGCAGTAATTA
>LHUT01008223.1:0-10163 GCA_001412135.1 Silene latifolia subsp. alba | reverse complement strand
TACACTGAGTATTGTCTTCTGAATTTGTATAGATAAGATTGTTGAGAATATATCATGATAAATTAGAGTTAAAACTTAAAACTCATATTTACCATAATTAGTAAAATAATCTTGAAAATGTTTCCCTACCTAACTTCAAAGGCACATGTTAAAAAAAAAAAAAAAACCTTATTATAAAATGACATGTTAAAAATTTAAAATATATTCATTATAAGTCAAATATATACATGTACTTCGTACTCACTTAACTATCCTTTAGTTTTCATGGTGGAAAACACCATCATCCTCAAAAAATGTGTTGCTTTGGGTGAATTTATATTCTCGTTGTAAATTATTGTTGTTAACGAAAATATATTAACAAATAATCCAAAAAAGTCTTATTTTTTTCGTTATTAAGTTTGGACCTTTTTTTTCTTAAAAAGAGAGTCACAAGAACGTTTTCAATCTTAACGAAATTTTAATCGTTTTTTTTTTTTTTGACAGTCAATTTTAATAAAGTTTGAACTTTACTAAAATAGGTCAAATTTTACTCGATATACGGAGTATATCGAGTTCAACATTGGTTTGATCCATCATCACAAATTCACAGTACCACATCCAAATTTAAAGTGATACTGAGTAGTTAAGTAAGAGTGTACGAGGCCCGCCAATGTTGTTGTTCTCTTCAATTATAAGCTTCCATGAAAATCACATGATTAGATTTAGATTAGACCCCTCACCTCTCCTACTAAACAACAAGTAATCCAATACTCTTCCCATCATTTTCCTTAAAACCATTTTTATTTGTCTTGTTATCATGTCAGTCTCATACTCTAATCTATTCTGTAACCCACATATCAATATCATCACAAATTCTTAGTAAATGAGAGAAAAAAAAGGAGATGCTTAGTATCAAATCCGTTTTCATCTTGAGATGAATGCAGGCGTTTTAAGAGCGACTTACTAGAATAATTTGTTTTGAAAAAACCATTTTTATGTAAACTTCTATCTAAGGTATAAGAACTACTCCTGATCAACTCTCAATTATTATCAAGGTTTTGGGTGAGATAATCTTCTCACATGCTATCAAAGTGTGATAATTATGAGGTTCCAAGTGCGAATTCTAGATCTGGGCACTATCCACTATTCAAGCCAAAAAAAAAAAAAAAAAAACGAATATTAAGATATACTGGTATGAATAATCAACTGAACCGACAAATCCGTTCGCACACTTATCTTTAGAAAACATTTTTACGTGAACTAGAAAGGTATAGAGCCATCTTAAAAAATTTGGTTGAAATTATCAGGGTTGTCTAAAGTCCCAAGTTCGAATCCGAGGTATGTGCACCATCCATTTTCAAATTTTCAACTCTAAAATACATTCAAGCAAGGGAGCATGTTAAGTTACATAATCAATAATCGTGCCTCGAATAAAACCGAAAAACACATTCACACACTTGCCTCTAGATTATAAAAAACATAAATTCTCATTTATGACGACACTATCCCGTCACAAGCTTATGACCTCTTAAGGAAAACAAGTGAGAGAGGGGCTATAAAAGATCACAAACTTATCACAGTTACAAACAAGACATTCTGTAAAAAAAATTAATACTAACAACATCATTCCAAACCCGCATTTGACCACCTCCCGTCTCTCGATCCCCCAACTCCCAACCCCAATTGACTCAAGTAAACCAACAATGCCAACTCATCCATAACCAACCACCCAAAAAGCATATCTCAAACATATAGAATGGTGTGATATGTCGGCATTAATTGGTGAAAATACAACATTTACATAAAAATGGGTCCCATTAAATGCATAAATTAGTTCAATTCCACAAATAAAAAAATTAGCAAAAATATAAAATCACACTCTTCCACAACTTGTCTTTATACACTTGATCCATGTGCTTTGATTCATCACTTCTAGCTGCCCATTATTTTTTCTTTCCTTTTACTTCCCATTTTTTCTTCATAATAATTCAATTAAATTCATAATTTCATTTTCATGAATTTATAACCCCTTTTGATTTGATTGAGTTGTGTGTCTTTTTTTGTCAAATGGAGTCTAATACTCACCTTGATTATGTTCTTTTTCACCTCACCCCGACTCGTACCAGGTATCGTTCTAATTCTCATGTAAGACGATTTTATATTCACGTCCAAGTTAAATGAGTCGGTCTTATACATGTTAGTAATTCTAATTAACCCTTTTTCTTTTTCTTTCATTTAATAACGGTCTTACACAAGTATTTGTGTTATGACGGTTTTTAAATAACCCGTAATGAAAATTGCGTTCAGTATATCTAAATTAATTAGAATTAGGGTTTACTGAGCTTAAAATCAGATTGAATTAAGTAATTAAGCTATGATCCGTGATTAATTTGTGTTTAATTGAATTTTAGTGCGTTAATAGTATAATTCTGGAACAATTATTGATGATTAAATTGATTATGTTGTTGAATTTTGATTGGTGATAGATGTGATCTGGTAATTTTTGCTGGAAAATTGAATGAAAAGTTAGCATATGGATTATTAGAGCCATTTATTGCACATTTGGGATCAGCTAAAGATCAGATTTCTAAAGGAGGTTATTCAGTTACTCTCCAGCCGCCATCGCCGTCGAATTCTCACTGGTTTACTAAATCCACTCTTCAGAGGTTTTTATTTCACATCATACTACTTTGCTCAATAATTATTGTGTAAAACCGTCTTACAAGGTGAGACGGTGCTTTTTATGTATAAAAAAACACTCATTTATTGATAATAAAAAATCGTCTCATACTGTAAGACGGTCATATCCCATACTACTTTGACCGTTTTTAAAATCTCTGTAATTTCTGGTAGAAATTAATTTTCTGAAAGATTATAAATTTTTATTTTTTAAATATATTTAAAGTCAAAGTTTTGACTTCGACTTCAAAAAGTCAAACAGGATGATTGTAGTGAAAAGGAGTGAGTAATTGAATTTGTAAAATTTTCTTAATTGATTTGATGTATAACATTTTTTTAATGTGAGTTTTATATGATTTGGATATTGAAATTGGAAATTTGTGGATTAGGTTTGTGAGATTTGTTAGTACACCTGAGGTTTTGGAACGGTTTGTGACGATTGAGAGAGAGATTTCACAGTTAGAGAATTCGATCAAGTCGTTCCAAGCTACGAATGCTGATGCTGAGATTGAAGGTATGAATGTAACTTCAATGTATGAATGGCGCGGTTTTGTTTGAGATTGGATAATTGGGATGCAATTTAATCGGTTTATGTTGATTACCGGATATTTAATCGAATTGGTTGTATGGACTTGCTCTATTCTAACCCGAGAATCATTTACTGATTTGGGATTTACAGGAAATGGTGATGGTGGAAATTCAAAAACCTCAGCTGCTTCCACTAAGGTAGCATTTTTTTACATGTGCTCAAATTAGTCAGACACCTGAATGTCGAATCGAAGTTGATGGTTGTGTTGTAATGGTATTGCAGTCATATGGCGAATCCAATGAAGGTGGTGATCTTGTACAGGAAGAAGGTTCCAAGTAAGCGATACTCTTTTTCATTATCGGAGAGACCTACCAAGTCGGTGAATCCTCCTACTGATCAAGTGATTGCTTTTGCTTCTTACTTGATAGGGCTCGCCTTCATCGTGTAGTGGAAACTCGGAAAGTAGTTCTTCAGAAAGAACAGGCTATGGTATATGCTCGTGCTTTGGCAGCTGGATTTGAAATGGATAATCTGAATGACCTTATATTGTTTTCTGATGCTTTTGGAGCTTCACGTCTAAGGTACATAGCTTTCACTGATTCACTAATCTGAACGAATTTATTGAACTCTTTAGATTTTCTCATCTTTACTTTGTTATTATATAGGGAAGCATGCATAAATTTTAGGGATTTATGCAAGAAGAAAAACGAAGATAGATTTTGGGTCGATGAGATTGCTGCAATGCAGGCTATGATGCAACCAGATTTGTCATTCATGGGGTCATCGGGAATAATCCTTGCTAGTGAAGAGAATGATCCTTTGACTGGTGGAAAGCAGAATGCTAGCACTGATATTTCATTGTCTGACTCCATGACTAGTCATGGCAGTTCAGATGCAAATCAAGGTGCAAATGATTTTTTTTTTTTCGTTTTGTTTTTTATATTGACGGATCAGATTAATGTTGCACTCTATCCGCCATCCAGCAACTTCGTTCTGGTTCATATTGCATTTGAACTTAACTGATCTTGTTTATTAAACATTCAACACTTCAAACAGTTCAAAATATCTGAAAACTCCGAAATAGGTTAGGACTTGGGACCATTGTGTTTCTTTACTTAGCTTTGCGTCTGCGTCTCCTACGATCTCTGTGCCTTTCTTTCTATCGCGTCTTATCCACTAATTTTACGGTCTGATTTTGTGAATGTTTATATTAATCAACTAGTGTAAGTGGGAAGATGGCTTATGCTAAGAAGTCGATCATTGATTTCATTAATGATTAGCTTTATTGGCCTTCCTATTATGGGAGCCCCTTGCAAATAGAGTCACCGAGTCAGTTGTCATCTCCTTTTTTCAGCAGTGTACAACATTGCATCATTTAGCTGCGGTGGCCGAAAGTATGTGTACAAATTAAGACCTGGAAACTGAAACATTTGGGTCAGATCCTTTCTGGTACAAGTCACTTCGAGTTTTGGTCATTTCTGGTCGGGTAAGTTTTGCCAGGTGGCCTAGGTTTAGGTACCATCCTCTGGATTTCTAACACTCTTTCGTGATGCATTGTAGAAAGCGGCATTCCAGCACCTCAGACTCCAGGGCAAATGCAAAATCCATGGGCCAATCAATTCTCACAGTATATGAGGAACTTTCAAGGTCCCATGTATCAACAAATGCCTCCTTATCAAGGATATGGTTTCCCCGGAATGCAGGGTCCCCCTCATCATTATCCTGCAAATATGCCGTGGCCTTCAGATGTTAATGGTTCAGCGGATCGTGATTCATATGATCGGAAATCATCATCTAAGAAGAAGAAGAAAGCCTCAAAATCACGGGGATCGGAGAATGAGGAGCTTGATGGAAACTCTGACGCCAGTGAGTCCGGCTCTGAGACTGATTCTTCCTCCAATAGGTCTCATCGGAAAAAGAATGCAAAGAAATCTTCTAGAAAAGTCGTCATTCGCAACATAAATTACATTAGTTCCAAAAGAGATGTTGACAAGAATAGTGATTCGGAAACAGATTCATCTGATGAGGAAGATTATTTGGATGGAGATTCTCTCAAACATCAACTGGAGGATGCGGTTGAGTCTTTTGAAAAGCACAAAAAATCAAGCTCTCGCCGCCACAGAAAAAATAAAGGATCCAAGCACGGGAATTCTGTTAATGACTCAGCGGACCCGGATAAAAATAAAGGAAACGAAGGCTGGGATGCCTTCCAACAATTGCTGTTGAAAGAGGACTCGGATTCCAATGTTCCAGAGGCTCAACCGATTCCTGTTGAAGAAGAACATTTTGCAACAAAAAGATCCGAGGAACAAAGTTCAGCGGTTGCTAGTGATGCTTTCTTAGTGGCTGAAAAGGTAACAGGATCTTATTACAGTGCTGCTAAAATCTCAGATGAAAGCTTTGAACACAGTGAGGGTTATAACCCAGTACCGAGAAGGGGCAATACTTCTGAGGAATTCTTGTTTTCAGAAAGAAGTGAAGAACCCAAAAATCCTCCACGTGTTTCACTGTCTGATGATGTTGTCCGCTCTTCTGTTGTCAAAAGTCAAGCAAGTGATGATTGGTTTGTCGGTAAAGGATTGGATGAAGCAGTTAATCGAGGGCAAGACAGTCGTGTTGGGTTTATTGATGGCGATTATGTGACATCTTCAGCTGATCAGACTGAAAAGAGAAACAAAGAGACAGTTATTGATGATTCTCTCATGATTCAAGGAAGACTAGAATATGACCAATCTGAAGGGGAGAGACGCACTGATATTAGCATGGTTTCTGGTATCATTGAGGAGACAGAGGTGATCCCGCAGAAAACCCCCGAGTCACGGGGTTTTTATGAACCAGATGAACTTTACATGGTCCTCGATCGAGATACAGCTGTGGAACAGTCAATACCATCCTGGACACCCGAAATTGATTTTGAGAATAATGTGTTGCCGAACGATTCCAATAAAGGATCTGATATAGATGCTGCTGCTGACTTGCCTTCCAATGAAAAGGGCCCTAACAATAAAAAGACTGGAGCTCCTGTCACCAAAGCTCCCAGTAGAGATCCACGATCACGAATCACCAGTGGCCCCATGAGGAGAGGTAAACCCGAAACAACATCAGGGCCTCCTAGGTCAACTTTTGGAAGCAAAACGGCTGCTCCCAAGAGTCAATTTGAGAAGGTATTGATCCGATCCAAACTAATTTTTAGGATGTTCTATTTTAATAATTAGCTAATGCTGTGTGGTTTGGCTGCATATTTCTAATTTATTAGCTTCACTTTCTGTGATCTGCAGCTTAGTGAAAATATAAATCATTACGTGTCAGTTTATAATTAATTAGTTAAGTTTCGTTTATGCGATCTGCAAGTTTGTGAAAATTTGTGCGTTTATCTGGTGGTAATTACCTGCAGCGTTTGTTGGTGCGAAGGAAGCCACAAAGACTATTTTTTTGCTGATGCGTTTTTAAACCAAGGCATGAATTACCAGTTAAGCTGGCTAACATGCGAATTCTAGTCAACTGTTCTCACTGCAAACTGTTTTATTGTTTAATTTTCGACTGATTCTCCCTACAATTAAAAACTTTATCCTATTTATGATTTTCTCGTATCGGGGTGGTGGTTTATTATATTAATCTGATGATTGCTGTCGAGCAGGATGAGGCGAGAAGAAAGAGAATGGAAGAGTTACTTATCCGAAGAGAAAAACGGATAGCTGAAAGGGGTGGTGGCAATACATCTTCAATCAGTTCCGACAAGTCAAAACTTAAGGCAACAGCCGAAGAAACAAAGAAACCCAAGCCCGTTCTCAGGAGTTCCACCATTGATCGACTTGCAGCTGCAAAAACAATTCCAAGTCCACCAGCTGCTCAACCTAAGAGAGAAGCCTCTAAGGTGAAAGGTTCCAGTGGGCGAAGGTAGCAAAGGTCCCTTGAGGCATCACTCAGCTAAGTGGTCGCTTTGTTGCATATAAACAAAACACATGAAATACAATTCATGGGAAATTATTAATACATTGGGTTGTTTGGTTGACGCAAAACACAGGAATGAAAAAGTTCAGATGTTTGCACCTAGCAATTCCTGTGATCAATCAAACAACTTCTAATAATTTACGCGGCATACAAAATCATGTGAAAAATTCCTGTTGTGAACCGAACGACCCTAAATTTGCCATCCTTTATCGAGGAACGCTATTATATTCTGTACATTATTATATTTATTTTTTGGGTTGCTGCCATGTTTGAAGATCCTGCAGTTTCTGGTGCGGCATTAAGCCGCTGGCTTGGTTTCTTGGTGAATTTTGTTTGCTTTTTTGTATTCTTTGTATTGATTGATTATAGAATATCTGTATGTAATTTTACATCATCATAAATTTTATAATACAAACTGTTTGGAATTAGCAAGTTTGCTGTTTTCATAATCATGAAGTACAAAGTTTCCTACATTATTAGTCGCCGCAATTGCTGGTTTCAGTCTTTGTACAAAATTGATCGTCTTTACGTAAACTTGGTTGTTTGACATTGCCTCAAAATCAGTTTACAGTCGTCACGACTACCATCTCCTTTCACGTACTACGCTGTTAACAGAGATTAACAGATTGTTAGGATGCATGTTAGAAAAACCGTTTTCGGAAATAAAAAAAGTTGAGTGGCAAATACTTCATATGGATAGTCTGTCATAAGAGTAATGTGACCGACAGATGAAGAAAAGAATGTGATTAGTTGGAGATAAGCTGTCACACACCAGTTGCAAAGTTGACAGTTACTAATTCATTAGCCAATTGTGTTATTTCATTGTTTGTTACTCTGTAGATCTCATCTTGTTTATATTTGTCACTAAACAAATTCTCATTTGCAGCAACAGATAGTATCCGTCACAAGTCCGTGACGAATCAAATAAAATTTATATAGGGTAGATAAAGACAAATTATTTAGAACTCTTTAAATACTCTATTTTTAACTTATTTATTAATATGGGTGATATTTAACCCGTCACAAACTTAAAACGGATATATACCGCACTACAAGAGAGAGTTATGATTGTCACTAATCACTATCATTTCCGCCGTTTTATTTGTCCAGTGGTTTTTCTTAATATTGACTCCACCGACACTCAACGCACGTTATTTGCAATTTTTGTTTTAGACCGATCATTTTCTCTGAACACCTATAATAAGACGGATTTTGTGATTATTTTATGGTTAATTATAATCGTAATGGTTTAATCAGTGTTACAGTATATTGGTAACTTTTTTTTTCCAAGAGTAGTAACATTTACGGTAAAATGGTCTCAAAACTCCATTTTATTTTTTCATACGAAAATGAGATGTCTTAAGAGAGACCAATTCCACATTATTTGCTTCATGGTTACCAAGCCTTAATTAAATTTGTCCAATCTTAACTTAAAACGTCACTCACACCCAATTAAAATAAAGATGTAAAATACAAGGAATTTATAAGTCATCTTAAATTAAGACGATTTTACGTAAGATTAATAAATATTTAAAATACCTTACTAGAACTACTCATCCTTTACTAGAAACTTTTAGGTAAGATGCCAAATGGTAGCTTTAAGACTTTAAACTCAGTTGGTACAATGTCCTATTCTATGTCCTATTCTATTCTCCCTAACACTCTTCCATTCTTTTGGTAGCATAAATTCCATTCCATTTTCTAAAATCCTTTGTCAAACTTTTCAGTTTTCACAGCTTATAAATTATAATTCGTAGGAAATTATTCGTAATGAAACTTATTGTAAGCCAAGAGAATATTAGTGAGTGTCGTGTCGTGTCACACATCTGTTTATTAGTGAGTATCGTGTCATACGTCCATTTTATATTGTGTTTGTAATGCTGTAACCTAATTGTGGTGATCACATTATTGATTTTCCTTTACTTGTGGCGATTAGCCGATTAATATGTCCTACAAAAAAAAAGAGATGAATTCAAATCATAGTACAATCCTTTCGCATAAACTACGTGTATTTATAAAATTTACTTGAATTATAGCATTCAAAATTTACTACTATAATTTAGAACTTTAATATTTCCAATTGCTAAAATAATTAAAAAAAAAAAAAAAGGATATTTTAGTGGAGCACGAACTTGGTCTTACTTAACTTGTGCTCAAAAGTCGAGCTTGAACCGATCTCGAGCTCACCCAAGCTTGAAAGCAATGTGCTCATTATCAAGCTTGTGAGCTTGAAACCGAGTTTAACTAAATCCTATATTATAATTCTTAAATTTTCATTTTTTTATTCGATATTTTCAATAACACGATTTAAGGGTTATATATAATAATACAGGACAAATCAATGATAATATTTAATAGGGTACTACAAAAATATAATCATAATCTTAGCTAATCACACACGTTCGAACTGCTTGCGAGCTTTTCAAGTCGAGTCAACATTAGCACGGCTTGACTCGAAATTGTTTAGCCAAGGTCGAACTCGAGCCGAGCTTGCCCGAGCCAAGCTTTGACTAAGCTGATTTTGAGTTATTCACAAGCTGTTTCGTCTCATTATAACCCTTATTATTAGGAAATAAGATCTCATCTCAAGTTATATGATATTTGATCTATTTTAATGTAAAACACGGATATATCCATTCTCATTTGTGACGAGTATATCCGTCGTAAACTTGCGATGAGTCAAGTACTATCCATATGTGAGGTAGATAAGACAAAAGCATAGTGCATAAGAAATAATAATCTGCTTATCTTATTTACCCATATAGGTAGTACTTTTGTTATTATCTTACCTGGTGACCTTGTGTTTTAGACTATATTTTCTTATCAGTGTTCACTCTTGGCTGTCTACTAATTTCTTGTAATTTTTTTTGTTTAATCTCAATAAAAGTTTGTGTTTTTTTTATAATAATACTCCCTCCTATCCATCGTTTTTTTCCCCTTTGAAGTGGGCACGGGGATTAAGGGTGGGGAGTATAATATTGATAAATATATGAGTGGGGTTTGGTAATTGGAGAGAGGTATGAAT
>LHUT01008216.1:0-10168 GCA_001412135.1 Silene latifolia subsp. alba | reverse complement strand
CTCTCACATTCCTCCATCTCCCTCATCACTCCCTCCACCCACCCTCTCACAACCCACCCATTGAGGAATCTCCAGGTCCAACCCATCCCACAAACCCCTTGCCCACCCACAATCCCGGAAAAAGTGTAGAGTCGTGTCAACATTAGCATGACACAAAGGACAGCTAACATCATCAATATTAATCCGTCGAGCCAAGTTAATTCGCGTAGCCAACGCATCATTGAGCATTTGCCAAGCAAAGAGTTTCATTCGAGGTAGCACAGGTAACCGCCACATTTTATTCCACACCCATCTCGCACTATTCTCGTCTGACGTGCCCATTGCAGTATCATTCTCCGAGGCAAGCAGCCGGTATGCGGAACGTACCGAATATATCCCATTTTTCTCACCATCCCAGCACCACAAGTCACTAGGTCGAGACTCACTAATTCGAATTTTCATAACTCTCTCTTGCCCAAATGAGAGAAAAATTTCACCAACTTTATCTCGGTCCCAGTGCAGTCCATCTGAGGTCATCAAATCGGCCACAAGCATGCCCTCAGTCCACACCTTTGTACTCAGCCCGTCACCAATCCTTCGACGAACGCCTTTTGCAACCACTTCCATAGCCTCCCAAATGCCCCTCCAAGTGAAACTCGGATTGTTCCCTAGCTCCGCATGCCAAAAGCATCCATCTGGGAAATACTTACCACCCAAAGCCCTCAACATGAGACACGTTCTATCCGTCATTAATCGCCACACTTGCTTGCTTAAGAGAGCCATGTTAAACTTATGATAGTCACGAAAGCCTAGACCACCCTTACATTTCGGTTCACAAAGTTTCTTCCAGGCTATCCACGGGATTTTGGTCTTTCCGTTCTCCGATCCCCACCAAAACCGTGAGACAAGTGATCGTAATTCTTCACAGAAATTATCGGGTAATTTGAAAACACTCATGGCATATGTAGGGATTGATTGGGCCAATGCCTTTATCAATATCTCCCTCCCCGCCTTTGAGAGCAACAAACCCCTCCAACCTTGAAGCCGCTTACTCAGTTTATCACGAATCACATTTGCAATGACCTTCTTCAAATGCCCAATTACCGTAGGTAAACCGAGGTATTTATCTTGTACATCAACCACCTTCGCTGCTAGAACCCCCCTACTCCCTGCCTACGCTCCACCCTCGTACCTCGACTAAATGAGATAGTCGTTTTGCTATAATTTACCCGCTGCCCGGAAGCGTTTTCATATGATCGTATGATATCCTTCACTGCCCTTGCCTCGTTCTCCTTAGCTCGCACAAATAACAGACTATCGTCCGCAAAGAAAAGATGTGTCACCACCGGTGCATTACCACTGACTCGTATCCCCTTGATCGAACCAACCTTCGCAGCTCTTCGAATTAGGCTCGAAAACACCTCCGCGCATAAAATGAACAAGTAAGGCGATAAAGGATCGCCTTGGCGTAGACCTCTGCTCGGCTGAAATTCACTTGAAGGCGACCCATTGATTAAGACTGCAAATGAGACTGATGGGACACACTCCATGACCCTATCCACCCACCTGCCATCGAAGCCCATACGTAGCAAAACCCTCTCGAGAAAACCCCACTCAACCCGGTCGTAAGCTTTTGACATATCCAACTTCATAGCCATGTGTCCCCCGCTGCTTCTGGTATTTTTCATATGGTGAAACATTTCGAAAGCTACTAGGATATTATCAGTAATGAGTCGTCCCGGAGTAAACGCGCTTTGATATTCAGACACAATTTCTCCCAAGAACCGTTTGAGCCTATTCGCCAGCACCTTTGAGACTAATTTGTAGACAACATTACACAAACTTATTGGACGGAAATCTATCATTTTATCCGGCGCCTTCTTCTTTGGTATTAAAACGATATGAGTCCTATTAAAACCATCAGGAATTGGCCTGCTCCGGAGAATGCTTAGGACTGCTATGACCACAGACCTACCCACAATGTGCCAATACGTTTGGTAAAATAGTCCGTTCATACCATCCCGTCCCGGAGCCTTAAGAGGGTGCATTTGATTTAGGGCCTCAAGCACCTCCTCCGCTGAATAATCCGCCCTTAATATTCTATTTATTTCATTCGTTACACACCCATGAATCCCATCTAGAAGTTACTCCTCAAAAACGGGCTGACCCGAGGTAACTAATTCCATGAAATAATCATTTGCGACAGCTGCAATTGCATCTCTTCCCTCCTTAATATTCCCGTTGCCATCAATCAATTTTGAGATAGTATTCTTCTTCTTCCTTTGACCCGTCTTTCGATGAAAGAAGTTTGTGTTTTTATCACCCTCCTTTAGCCATAAAGCACGGGATCGTTGCCTCCAAAAAATCTTCTCTTGCCTAATTAGTTTTGCTATATACTTCACCAATTGAGCTCGTTCGCGTAAAAGGGACTCTGATCCTCCCCCTTCATTGATGATTTTCAGTCTTTTTAGCTTCGAATTTAAATCCCGCACAATATTGCCTATATTAATGCCCTTCCACGCTTGCAGCTCCCTCACACATTGACTTAAGTCCTCCACCAGTTCCCCGTCCCCTCCTTCCCATGCTCTCCGTATAGCATCCTTGCAACCATCCTCCCCCACCCAAATTTGCTCAAATCTAAACAATTTTTGTCGCCTTATCTCCTGCACACCTCTTTTATCAAAAATAAGTTTAATAGGGCAGTGGTCGGACCACTCCCTATCCAGATTCACCAGCTTTGCAAACGGGTACAGACCAGTCTATCCCTCCGTACACAAAGCTCTATCAAGACGGCTCTATCTATTATCCTCTCCCTCCTGTCCATTATCAAACGTGAACCCATATCCCTCCACCTCAATATCTTGCAGTCCACAATCATCCACCGCGTCTCTAAAATTGTTCATTTGCCATTGCGGTCGCATCCCTCCTTTCATCTCAATAGAATACAAGATTTCGTTAAAATCTCCAATGCACATCCATGGATCCCCCGCCTGAGACCCTAAATCTCTCAGTAATTCCCAAAACAAGTATCTATCCGACACCGTCGGCCATCCATAGAACCCCGTTATCTGCCACTTCATTCCATCCAATTCAATATCGACATCTATATGGTGAACTGAACTCGATCTCAGCTTACATGTAACACCCCTTTTCCATAAAAGAGCCAAACCACCAGAACGCCCAACGCTATCAACCACCATACACTCATACTCCTTACTCAGCCACAAAATGCGAAACTCCATACCGCTTAGCTTCGTTTCGCATAAGAAAAGAAAAGCGGGGGCCTCTATCCGTTTCAAATTACGGAGACCGCCTACTGCATCGGGACGGCCCAATCTCCTGCAGTTAAGGCTCAACAGATTCATGATGCCCGGCGGGGTTGAGTCGACTCAACCTCCGCCTCAGGTGAACATACACCCATGAAAGTTTTTGATTTTTTTATAATCTCCCCACTCACCACATCAGACTCTTCTCTCCCCCTCTTCTCCGGCTGCAGCTTCAAGCAACCAGAACCAGTCACCCCTTTCATCTGCCCATAACGAGCTTCAGTCGTATTAACCAGACCACCTCCTACAGCTTTCCTAATTTCCATAGCATCCTCCTCATTCACCTGATAACGAGCCTCCCCCTCCTTGGCCAGATCACTTTCCACATAATTTCCAATTTCCATAGTATCCACCCCATGCACCTGATGTCTAGCCTCACTCTCCACTTCCACCATAACATTAATAGCCTCTTCTCCCTCCCCTCTGTACTGAACAGCTCCCTCCCTCATCGTCAACTGTTCTGCACCCTCCTCATTCTCTCTCCCTATCTGCCCCACAGGTATTTTATCCTTCTTCTTGAAATGTAGAGCAATATTCTGGAGCTTGTCAATTATCTTCTCAATCTGTTCCGTCTCCCCTTGGTTCTCTCCGCTCTCAAACTCCTTGGTGAGCGATCTTGCCACCTTACCACAACCAGCCGTACCAGCCTTTAGCACTTTCCATGGCGAAGCTCGAAGGTCCTCACTGAATTTTAGATCATCATCATCATAAGGGTCCTCGTCATATTCCTTCTCTCCATGTCTAAGAATACCACACCCATAACAATAAGTCGGTAATCTCTCATATTTGACTTTAAAATCTAAAACTCGCGAACTCGGCATCCTTATTTCAACCTTTGGTTTCAATGGCGTACGAACATCGTGCAACATACAAACTCTAACTGCCCTCTCAACTTCTGGTAAAAGTGCTTCATCGACAGAGACAAAAGTCCCCAGTTACCGTCCTAAACTCTTCAAGTTGTTAACATTCGATCTACGCCTCATTGGGAGGTCATAAATCCTCGCCCACATAGGAAATAAATGCAGAGGAGTTTCAGTCATTTTCCCATCCTCACATGGCTCGTTAAAGCACCAAACATGTTTGTCAAAGTGCCATTGTTGGCCCTCTATAACTCTAGCCTTGTCCCGGTCATCAGAAAAACGAAACGCAAATATCTTTTCCCTACCATCTAGAATGTTGCCCACTATCGTCCCTTTAGGGTTCCACAATTTAATCATCGAATCAATGGCTGCCCTAACATTAATCGCTTTCAAAGACCAGATTTTTCCCACCAATAGCCGGCTAGAACTACTAGAAGGCGCCTCATCCTGCTCTAAATCCCACACGAAGATATCGTTCCCAGTCCCTAAACCCTCCCCAACAATCCCCTTATCCTTTCTCCTTGATGTATCCCCCATCAACACAAAAGTAAAGAAAAACAGCGGTATAAACAGAAAAAGAGCACAGAAAAACACGAAAAGAACAACTCTAGCGTACCAGTATTTTGCTAGAAAGCCTCGATCAAAAGGAAGGAGCGAAGACGAGGCTTAGACGAAGTCTTCCATAGGAAACCCTAGGAGAGACGATTTGTTATCTAATAAATGAGGCAAAAAATTTCGATTCACTTTGAATAATCCGGCATCCATCTAGACATGAATTTACTCGGCTTTATCTGACCCGGATCGAAGTTTATAGTCACATGTGGATCATTTTCTCTAAATAACTTGATAATAATACATTCGAAAATAATTCGAGCCAAAATTATCCGATATAATCCGAATTAAATTCTTGTAAATTGAAATAACTGGCCCGCATCTGGTCTCATTCACCCGTTTACTCGATCTAATAACGAACAAAACAAGAGAAGATACATATAAGCAAATATTATAAAAGATGATCAAAAATTACTTGTCCAAGTGAAAGATTATTTAGAGCGACTTAATATGGTGATATAATAAAATAAATGAGATACAAGGGTTGCCCCGAGGGGGGTTCCATTAGGTTTTTGGAATCAGGGCTCAACTCGGATAGGGCCCATCTGAAAAGAATAAATGTATAATTAATTGCTAACGTGACTAATACTGGTTGAATATCTATATAGCGCAGTCGTGCAGAGGTACTATAGAGAATGCCAAGGAGATCGGTATTTGTTTGAGGCTCCGTGGTCGGCTCTTGGGGTTTACATGTTTTTTATTAAAAAACGGTCCACTTCCCTTCCTCTTGAAATACGAAGTTTGTGTCTTTGTGTTGGTTTACGTTATCCTACTTACATTTTTAGGTGTCACGCGATTTAGTTTTATCGATCATTTCATCAATATTTGATTTTCTTACCTCATTTGGGATCCTTAATTACCATCATAAAGTATGAAAAAAAACTCTATGAATTCAACTTAAATATTTTCTTCACTATTTAAAAGCAACTCCATCATTTTAACATAATGCTATAAGTTAATTGTTAACTTTATCTAATTTATTTACATAAAAATAATTCATTGGTTTTATCGATCATTTCACCAATATTGGCTATAGATCAATATATGAACACCTTTAATTCTTTTCTAATATTTGATAAGTAATTCGAAAATTAGATCACCTTGGATATACGTGGCCCATATTTGTATATATATGGCTTGAAAAATACATGAGGTGGTAAGGGCCTCCACATCCTATTTAGAACAGAGCCTTCGATTTTCATTGGCCGCTCCTGATGAGATATATAAATAGAAAATATAAGGAAAAGATCAAAGGAGTATGTATTTGGTATTGTATATAACACGCTAGATTTCTAACTTTAAAAGAGTGTACTTTTAGATCAGATTAAGTATTAGATAGATCCACGGTGCAATTTGAGCTTAGAATGATATGTTGTAATTGAATTTTTTTCGTTAAATGTTTTTTAGTTTTCTTTGAATTTGTTTTACAAGTGAAAAGAAAGTACCTTACAAGTTTCTCCGTTTTATGATAAATATAACAAAGATAAACACAATGAAAATGCTTAACTAAGTGATTTAAAAAAATAGTTAACTTGCCACATATATTTGCAATGATAGAGTCTTGACAAATGGTTTTCCGGAATCCTCAATTTACTAAAGCGATATTTAAACGAGAGTTGTGATTCATTCTCAGGTAAAAATGTTGAGGTGGCAATACAAGATTAATTCTGGCCAAGTTAGGTTGACCACCTTTTGGTGAGGTGGGTTCATGCTATTTATATAGAGCACAAAATTTGGAAAGACTATGAATCTACTATTGGGGCAAGTTGCGCTTGGTGAAGAATTTGTGGGGTTAGAAATCTTCTCAAGTCCTTTATGTATGATGAGGCATAGAGGATGGTTGGGCAGGATTACACAATACATATGGGATATAACTGGTTAGAGGAAAATGTTGAGGATGTTTACTAGCCGCCTTGGGTTAGGACTTAGGAATCGTATTCTGGTTCCCAAAAACTCATTCTTTATATGTCTAGTTGCTCACCAGAGATTGAACACATAATAGGTTGATGATATTGGGCGTAGTGTGGTTGTGCAGAAGAAAGTCTTAATCGCTCGTTCTTTTTCTGTCCCTATAGCAAGCAATGTTTTGCTTTAATGACTATTTAGTTTCAGGTGACTTTGCCTTAAAAGGATGTTAAATGGTGGGGGTTTTACATGGAGATATTTGGGGACACCTTCTGATTCGTGTCTGTAATACCCCTTCCTTCTAAGTGATCCACTCGATCAAGCTTAAGGAAACCCACTACTCTATCGAGTAGGCTGACTGAGTGTGTTGAACAATCTGAGACTGATGTGATCACACTCGGCCGAGTGATGTGTACAGTCGACCCAGTGCGGTTCACTCGATCGAGTGCCCTGGCCACTCGACCGAGTGAACCGGGTTCAGCCCAGATTTTCTACACGGGCCTATATTCCATGTTGGGCTTGATATATAAGACCTATGAACAGTGTTTCCTTTATTTCTAAACCCTAAAAACATCTCTCTAAACCTCTCTCACTTCTCTCTACACCCCTATATCCTCAAATCCTACATCTACACTTTGTTTGGAGGAATCTTAGAAAGGTGTTTACATATTCTTGTTCTTCATTACTTGGTAAGTAATCTTCTGTCTTTAATTTTGTAATTTCCATACCTTCATATAAGACACTCAAACCCTAAATTTTGAGGGTTTTGGTAATTGGATAGGTTTATGGGTAATTAGTATTATTTAATATCATTTAATGATAGTAGTAATCAAAGCAACCACAATTTATTATATTAGTACATGTTGTAATAGATTATACTCCACTAATTGTAGGTGGAGACTTCATAGAGGATGAGTTTTGCACTTCCTTGCTTGTTCTTGTTTGCTTTTGTGGAGACTTTGCTATAGGTAGGATTTTCCTACTCGGTTTCAATATTATAGTTGATTGCATGTGTTTTGGTGGATAATATGATTATTGGGTGTTCTTGATATTAATGGTGATTAAGACATGATTAAGGTTATAGCATGTTTGAGGTTACTTGATTGGTCATTATAATTGTGAGGTTAATCATGTTGGTTATGTGTTATTAAATTCGGATGGAGTTGGAGGTGATGGATGTGTGTTGACTTAACAAGGAGATGCTTGTGGGACATCAACCTTGCGCCTTGAGATCGCTCCTTGAAGGGACCTGCCCCAAGGAGGATGTGCACATTAATGGTTCGGGTTAATGGATTCGTGTTGCGATGCAGGTACCTCGGGTTGCGATCCAACGGGGGTGATGACGGTGTTGGGATGCCATTATCGAGAGTGCAGATGGTGGAGTCATGTGGGCAAGCTTTGATATATATAATCTATTACAACATGTACGTGCGGTTTTCCCCCCTCTATTTTCTGTCATTTCATCTTCCCTTCATTTTTATCATCTTGTTTTGTAAGTTTCTTCATCTTTCATTTGTACCAGTTCATTCCACCCGCCATTTTCTTCAACTCGCCTGCAACTCGCCATTTTATATCAAATTATTTATCTAACTCTCCATTTCTGATAAGGTATTTTTCTCTTCTCTTATTTAATGATTTTATTTATTGTTCTAATTATCGCCTTTATTTTTCGAATTTGTTGTTTGTTAATTAGTGTCTTGTTAAACTATCATAACCCAGTTAATTTGATTTCTTCAATTCACAATTAGGGTTTTGCTATTCTTAATTTCGTCAATTCACCCATTTTATGTAACT
Organism: Silene latifolia subsp. alba; assembly: GCA_001412135.1. NCBI lineage: Eukaryota > Viridiplantae > Streptophyta > Magnoliopsida > Caryophyllales > Caryophyllaceae > Silene > Silene latifolia. The sequence goes on along the minus strand of LHUT01008216.1, from coordinate 1,692 downwards.
TCTTTTTTAGCTGAAGAAACTGTTAAATTTTAATAGCTTCGTTTGTAATCCTGTTTTTCATCATTTGTTTTCTTCAGATGGTTGATGCCAAGAATAGTGCCAAGAAACCTGATGCCAAGGTAAAAATCTCGTCTTATTTGTATAACTCTTATACCATTATGTATAACTTCAACTCACTGTATGTATAATTTCAACTAATGCTGTTTGTTATCAACTTTTTTAGATGGATGCTGTAAAAAGTACTGCCAAGGAACCTGATATCAAGGTAAAAAGTTGCCCTTTTTTTTATAACTCCAGGCTTTTGTTGTATAACTCTCATCCCATTTTGTATAACTTCAGTTAACAGTATGTATAACTCCAGTAATGGATTGTGAATCTTCTAATTATATGTGCCTCTTTGTCCTTTCTGTATAACTTCAACTCTTGTTATGTATAACTCTTATCCCATTTTGTATAACTTCAGCTAACAGTATGTATAACTCCAGTAATTGATTCTGAAACTTCTAATTACGTGTAACTCTTAAACATTTCTGTATAACTTCATCTTATATTATGTATAACTCTTATCCCTTTTTGTATAACTTCAGCTAACAGTGTGTATAACTCCAGTAATTGATTGTAAAACTTCTAATTATGTGTAACTCTTTGACCTATCTGTATAACTTCAACTTATATTATGTATAACTCTTATCCCTTTTTGTATAACTTCAACTAAATTTTGTATAACTCCAGTAATTGATTGTGAAACTTCTAATTATGTGTAACTCTTGCACTTTTCTGTATAACTTCAACTTACATTATGTCTAACTCTTAGCCCTTTATGTATAACTTCAACTAAATTTTGTAATTTTATATTTTCTGTAACTCTTAAGCCTTTCTGATAACTTTTTGTTTGTTTTGAGATTGCAATGCCTTCAGTTCATTTTTTTTTCTATTTCATTGTGTACTGTTAGAATTCAATAGCATGGTGTCTAATTTTGGTTGTTATCCTTTTTTTTTCCCCAGAAGCCTGATGCCAAGTCAAGTGTAAAGAAAGCACACGAAACCATGGTTTCGTGTCGACCTATAAGGCTTGTTTCTCTGATTTAAAAGCTTAATGAGGATCAGGTGGCTGCCGTAAAGAAAATTGGGTTTGGCGGTCTTTTAGAGCTTAAGATTAGCAACTTCCCACTTGCACACGTGCGGTTATTTTTGGAGGCCTTCTTTGATGGGTCATATGTGTTCAAGGCCTCTCGGAAGAAGGAGTTTATGATCAGTAAGCATGACGTGCATTACTGCTTCTTGATACCTTTTAGCCCCAATCCTCTTCCACTTGTACCAACTGGCCCTCAGAAGGACTCCAACAACCATGCAAATAAGGCGTTGAAGGACAAATGGCGGAAAGCTTACGGAGTCACGAAAGCCTGCAGTTCAATAAATTTGGGCAAAGTTTTGAGGGAATTAGAGGATTACAAAGAGGCGGATGATCATTTTTGCCGGCTCTTTGTGTTGTTCTGTATGTCTTTATTCCTCGCCCCGACCCCAAACAACGGGATAGATTTAAAGCTTTTAATGATTGTAGAAGACCCTAAAGTCATTCCGCATTTTGATTGGTGTTCTTATGTGCTGGAAAGTCTGGTCAAAGCCGGGTCAGATTTAAAAAAGGCGCCAACGATGTTGGGTGGCTTCATCCCCTTCCTCATGATAACCTAC
>LHUT01008214.1:0-10112 GCA_001412135.1 Silene latifolia subsp. alba | reverse complement strand
AAGACGACTTAACTTGTAATTGTTTGTTACATTCATCCATATACACGACTACAACTTAACATGTAATTCAATATATCAACTTAAAATCTAATTCAATTATCATACTAAATCGATTGAAATGAAAATAGATTGTGTAATTACGTACCTCAGATTCGTTGTTAGCATTTGACATTGAATCGTTGTTTTGTTGATGTCGATTTTTCGTGTTGTTGTTTGTTGATGTCGAGTGAATTGTCGTTTTTTTTTTTTTTTTTTTTTTTTTTTTTTTTTTTGACTTGGGAGAGAATTGGGTAGAGAGAGGAAGAGTAAGGGTATGAGACGTCTTTTTTATGAAATGCGTCGACGATTTGTTATAAAACGTCGACGACGTTTTACAGCCCTCTATTTTAGTGGCATTTTCTGGAAGGTTTTTAAACGATGCTTACCGCCTTTTAAACGTCTTTCCTTTTCGATTTGCACGATTTTTTTTTAAGACTAGAGATAAAAAAATGAGTTGATTAGGTGAATGAGGCAAAAAGTAGAATGTTTGTGGAATAATAAACTCTTATTTTATCGATTTATATAAAGTACTATTAAATTCGTTTTACGCTTATTACGGATATGACTGTTCTACGAGAGACTATCGGTTGGGTTTGTGCTCTTAAACTTATTTAGTTATAAGAAGATGTTTGGACTCAACAGAGTTGAAAATTGAAGATATGAAATATAAAACGGAAATGTTATGTATATATAATGCTTTATTTGAATTTTATTCTGATATTGATGGGATTCTAACTCTAACATCAAAGTTGAGATCAATTCATATTTTAGAAAATGGAGAGTAAAAATTGATTGATATATCATTGGTGGCTTGGTGTGTATTAATAAGTTGATCTTTTATTGCAAAGCAATGTTGGTGTGAATGTGTGATTTGTTAGAAAGTTTTTTGTGATAATTTCTTAAGGACTTAGTAGTTAAAATTTAAAAGTAACTGTTAACTTCAATTAGTAATCATAATATACGGAGTATAATTCATGACATTGAAGATTGACATTCTTATTGGATTAAGTTGTGCATTTAACTTCGTATTTTTCTATATTGATGAGGAATTTATAGTCATTACTTTTAAGTTTTAACAGTATAAACGTATGTGATAACCTGTAAATTATGCATATTAATTAACCACGTTTTTTTACCAAGGTGACAAGTTCAGAGTAAAACAAAATATTCCTGAGTCAACATTTAGAATTAGTTGTTTTAGATGTGCATTTTGAGATTTACTCCTTCCGTTCCGGTCAATTGTTATCATTTGGTTTTTGCACAAAGATCAAGGAAATAGAAGGAGGTCAATTATTAAATGACAAGTGAACCAAATTGTGTGTGAATGATCAAATTATTCATCAAATTTATTCTTAAAATAAAAAAGATAACAATTGACTGAGACACCAAAAAAATAAAATAGGATAATAAATGACCATGTACAAAGGGATTACAATTTTGGGATGATCAAACAACTTTGGTAGGTAGCCCTTCACTCAAAAACCTCACTCAAGCTACCATGAAAAGCAACAAATGTTGAGTCAAATAGCCAAATGGAGAAATAATCATGGGAGATGAAAAGAGGTGTACAAAAGGTATGAAATGAAGAGAAGAGAAGGTTCATGGTGTTTAGGATGTAAGAAGCATATCCCCTTAGACTCCTCTCCTCCTTAGGATCATTACTTCTTGTCCATACTTTGTATTTCATTCATGAGGGTTCTATGTTGAGACTTTTACTCTTTTTATTGGATCACACATTTTTTTGTAAAAAGCATTGATTCAAACTTCTTGGGATCTTCTTACAAGTCAAGGACTAAGCATAATGGTTGTCATTATTAGGGCTTAGAATGATCTTGACTTATCCTTTTATCATATCCACTTTTGTGGAATTAGTTTTGAATTCCTGAATACTTGTGTAAAACAGTTTTATATAAGTTATAGATATTTCTAGGGCGCTCATAATGCCAGAGTAAGAATCTTTAATGCCACGAATTGTATGAGTGCATCAATTAATTACCACTTGCAATTCCTTAGTAAGATGTTTGTGGCGTTATAACTTTAGCCAGTGACATTATAAATTCCCTATTTCTATTACCCTTACCAATCAATATGGTTGTGTTAGATCCATTTTACTCCGTATATTATCTTTATGTAAAATTGTCTTACACAAGACTAATCGTTTTGGATTATACGGGTCTTTAAACTTTTAGAGTTTCGGTGTTGTATCTAGCCCAAGACCGAAATTTCGATCCAAACTGAATAGATCGATGTGTTATTGAACCTATTCCTCAATGGCTCAAGACCGAACTTTTTCCATCCAAAGTGAGTAGATCAATCAATGTGTCGTTTAATGTATTTTCAGCCTAGACACGAACTCTTCGGTTTAGCTCTTTAATTCGAGCAAGATTTGGACCGATACTCAACCCTAAATGTTATAATGCCGAAATATTTAGAGATACGCTCTTCACTGGATTGGTAATGCTTCAAAAGTTGCATACAATGCAGAACTATTTACAAACACAAAGTCTAACTTGCGACGGTCACAAGCTTATGACGCCACACACCCAATTTAAATAATATTAAAAAGGAACTTAAATAATATTAAAAAGGAAAGTTAACAAACAGTATGAATTACAGAAAAGGCTTTCGCCAAGAGGCAAAACATTATTAAAGGGAAAGCATTACAAGAATGAGAAGTAACCTCTTAGCTTATGATCTTATTCTGTTCTACAAGAGAAAGGTTTCTATTTTAAGGCACAACAAATATGGGGATCTTCCCCTGAAATGTGTGGAGTATCCTCGAACCACCATTTTTATGGGACATCAGACCAATTCATTAACCCTACGCGACTATATGAGGAATTGAGTTGGTCTCACATGTGAATTTTGTTGAACCCAAACTTACCGTTACCAGCAGAATGTCTCGATAATAACACACCTGAAACGTAGAAAATCCCAACACAACCCAACTGACCTTGCCCCCAAACTAGCTCGATCTGTACCAGATACGAATGAGTGAATCACCTGTTTGTCACGTCTGTGAGTTTGAAGCTCTTTTACAGGTTTCTTTCTATGAATTCCCAGATTCTCTCTTCCATGTACATTCTGTCTCTCAGACGTCGAGGCATATGGCGCTCATCTGGAAAAACAAGCAGCTCATACGTTTTACTGGCTGCCACAAGAGCATTCACAAGCCGAGCAGTATGTCTGAAGTGCACGTTTTCATCGATCATTCCGTGGACTATCAGCAGCTTCCCTTTGACATTAGCAACATGGTGCATGACCGAGCCAAACTCGTAGCCAGTTGGGTTTTTAGATGGCAATCCCATGTACTTCTCGGTATAAAACGTGTCATAACCATCCCAGGAAGTTACCGGGGCCCCCGCAACTGCACAACGGAACACGTCTGGGAACCGGGATAATGCCATTGCTGATAGGTATCCACCATAGCTCCACCCATATAGTCCGACTCGACCAGGTTTGGTTAGCCCTTGTTTGATGAGCCACTCGACCCCTGCCACCTGGTCCTCTGCATCTAAGCGGCCAAAACTGTGTTTGACGGCACCCTCGAATCTCAATCCACGCCTAGATGATCCTCTGTTGTCTAACTGCAGCGAGCAAAAGCAAAAAGGGGTCACTCCAAGAGAAAATATATACTGCAGTTTTCATTTAGTACAGTGTAAATGCGCAGGGTAAGGGAGGTCGCGTATAAAATTACTCGCTGTAGTTCTCTAGAATTGCCCATTTTCCAGTTTTATCCCATTATTAGAATTGTTCCATTTCTATATTAGGCATGTTTTGTTAAGGTGCCTAGTTGAAAGCAAAGAATTCCCTACTTTGTTCCTAAGACCTACCATACACACGCATTTCATAATAATTGTGCCCAAACCGAATGGTCATTTCCACAGAACTATAGGGAGTAATTTCTAAAAAATCTTCTCACATCACAAGCATTCTCTAAGATATCACAATTAACAATAGTCGGAATATCACCTATATTTAGGAAAAGCAAATAGACTAGGGCTTTATTTTCTCCTAATAGTAATTGAGCCTCTAAAGCTAATATAATCAGCATATATTCTGTACGTTTGAGTACATTAGGTAGCACTTGGCTCCTGCCAGCCCATTGATTGATTAGTAAATGATAATACTTCAGGTCAAAAGTTCAAATCCGATTCTACATGAAAATAAGTTATTATGATACAGAGGAAGTATTAACAGCATCAGAGGCAAGTTAGGTATGAAAACTGACCTTGAATACCAAGATGCCCTTGTTCCTCAAATACTGAGCTCTCATGTCAACTGTACCAATCCAAGAGTCGGACACAAGCTGCACACCTGGACCACCGTAGACACTAACCATAGTTTTGTATGGTGGAGGTCCAAATCTTGTTTCATCAGGTTTATACAAGGCAGCATACAATACAGTCCCATCATGTGCACTAACTGACACTAATTCCGGGGGTTCAAGCTTAAGCTTCTTAGCTCTTGGAACACCCGATGGTTGGTCAAATAGTGTAGTGATTAAACTTCCGTCATGTAAAGAGCACAAGCAAACTTTGGGCGGCGAAGTTAGAGAATCATGGATGTCAATGAAACTCTGCATTTGATGATCGAGCACAACATTATGTTTTCCGTTGCCGAGGGTCAATCTCACCGGGGAATGTGGGTGGGCTGCACTTGGCAACAATGGAACACGGTAGAGGTTAGATTCTAAGGCGCCATTTTGTGTGCCAGTGAAGTACACAAGCCCAGACGCTTCATTAACTCCAGCAATCTGTTCAACCATCCAATCACCTTCAGTTAATGGTCCTAAACAATTCCCGTCTAAATCATGCAAGTACAGATGTCTAAATCCCGTCTTCTCGCTAGCCCAGAGAAAGCCCCCGGAACTCCCATTTGGGATTTTGTCAAGCGGTGTGAAACAGTCATGCAGATTGATCCAGGTTTCGTGTTCTTCGACCAATATAACTTTCCTTTGGCCTGTCTTAACATCAAATCTCAGAATTTTTAATTTAGTATGATCTCGATTCAGTGTTTGTGCAGTCAGAATGTTTCCGGGCATCCAGGTTACTCTAGCCAGATATTCCTCTTCACTGTATAAACCATCTTTGTCCCCACAGAAAAGATCCATCCATGTGATCGGACCTCCGGCAATAGACACGACACCAAGCTTCACTTTCACATTCGAAGCTCCTGTAAAGGGGTATGCATGATCTTCTTGAGCGTCTGGGCCTACTGAACTTTTACCTTGATGCATAATTCTGAAGAGTGGAATCTCTGTTGAATCAACTTGTGTGAATGCAATGAACTTGCTGTCCAGTGACCACCAATATCCATTCTTGCGGTCCATTTCCTCCTACAAATTGTACAAAAGAAGATTTGATATTTAAAAACTCAACCCCGGTGAGTACTACCTATAAGGGATCCACCATCGTCTCCATTTGACTTTGGAGGGTTAAAAAATGTCAACTTCAACCGATAAGTTCTCACAAAATACGACGGTTACTGCTATTTAGAAATGATAACAATAGTTTGTTTCTTTCTTACAAGTTCATACCATCTAATGTATGATGATGTCTTGTATCAGCTTCTTCCAATACTATACATCTCGGCGATACGATCAGCCGATATTTTAAACCATGGCTCCTTCTACTATATTATTGTCATAAAATGACGGATATTGTTGCTGAACTATGGTTTTGGGTAAAACTACACTCATGATAACTTTAAAGGCATCAACCTCATACTAGTCCTCGTCTAAATGTTTGTAGTAGGTGTTAGAAAATTTGTGAGACAAGGTTATATAATCCTTCATCGTAATGTTGCTCTTCTTTTGTGCTGAGGTTAATTGGATTACGTAAAGAGAATCGGATATGCACATGTTCGCCTATAGTTTCCCCTACAATAAACTTCACAGCTTAAGTAATACAAAAAAACAATTAGGGCAATGTGTGAAGCTAGCAATCTTTTGGTGCATTTGGATCAACTACTGTTCATGTATAATAAATAAACTTCATGATTTAAGCAACAGAAAAAAAAAAAAAAAAAAAAAAAGGTTGTTATAGAGATGAGTGAAGTTAGCTGCCTACCTTTAGGTGCATTAGGTTGCTCCAATCTCATACTTTCTCAGGAATAGGCATGCTCTAAATTATTATTTGGGAAAGGTCATATTTAGCTTCTTTGTGGACTAAGGCTGAGGTGCTTTTCAGGGTATTTCTTAATGCTAATTCAATGAAATTGAAATTCTTCGTAATTAATTGCAACCGGGAATACCTTGTCCTATATTGCTGATTTATGGAATTAATAATCTTTTTACTAGATAAAAAGAAGAAGAAAACTTGGTGCAAGAGGTACTGAAGATATACGCTATTATTCTCATATCTAAGTTATTTTTATCTAGCGGGTTTAGTTGTCAACCCTCACATATGGAACAATTATCAGAAATGACAAGTTCAAGTAAGAATAAATTAAAGAGAGGCACTGGAAAATTACCTGAGCGATGTATTCTGCTAGACCATGTGTCTGCAACAAAGAAAAAAAGCAGATTTACATCCAGCCAGAGGAGGAAGATCTCAAAGAATATAAAAAATCAGCGGCATATCTATGTTCACCTTAGATTAGCAAGCCATTTAACATGCTAAATTAGAGATTTCTAAAGGAGTAAGAACATAGTATAGTTGCTTGAATATCTATCTTTGACAACTAAAGCCACAATCCCGAAGAAAAGATTCAAATAAAAGTTTGGAATCCATTTGAGTCTAAGAAAGATACTGCCTAGGAAGAATAGTCTTTGAAATCCTTTCCACAAAGTTTTTTCTATGAATTAATGAACAGAATTTTACGTAACTTAAGCATCTATAAGAGATGCCAGAATCTTACTAGAGTGTTTCCCTTGGCACCAGATGTTAATTGTTTCTCTTTGTTGTACAGGAGATCGAGAACATGCACCTCGTAGTTTCTTACAAAAGAAAGCATACAACCATCTGGAGAGAGATGTGGGTCAATAACTGGTGATGCGGGAGTGCTTTCGAGCTTCCGATCAACTTTTGAAGAAGAAAGATCATACATATAGACCTGTAAATCATGAGAAGATTATAAGTATCGATATAATTTTAAATTTATCACTAATATCTTCTAATCTATGTAAAGATATAATATTAAACTTATCACAGTTGTTTTATCAAAACAGAAGTTGTAAACGACTTATATTGTGAAACAATAGCGGTACAACTACCAAAGTCAAAGAAGACAATATAAGTGAGATGGAGTACTTCATATCCTTCACAAGCTTAAGAAGTCTTTCTCCTTTATTTTACAGGAAGAAGACTAGAGCCCGGTTGAATTTTTGCTGGGCCCGCCAACCTACAGGCCACAGCTCTATAACAAAGCAGTAACATCCTCACGAAAGGCATAACCTCTCGATCAGTTATGCAGAAACCATCATGCAGGATGTATGAAAATGAACAAAAATGAGCATAAAATTTAGGACACAGACATCCAAGGTGGTAAGTGCTGCCTATGATTGATTGACCTACGTGTAAGAATTGTGAACTGTTAAGGCTAAGACATACTCTTCCCTACTCTATGGGAAAGAGACACTATTTCATTAAAGAGGTTGCCATAAAAGCATTAGAAATAGAAACAATTGTTGCAGCTAGATACTAAAGAAGACGATCTCTTAAGTTCGTTGAGAAAGAGGCAAAGAAACCTAAGATATGGTTACCAACCAAACATATGCATGAGCAATGGAGACTTAACGCAGGGTACAATCACTAGTTACGACTGAATGAGGCATAAAACGATTCTCAAGAAAGGCTATTACCAAATTTATCAGGTAATAGAGCACACAAAAAGGGAAAAGTGAATACTATATTATCCATTTAAGATATTAATACTGCTTACTGCTCGATAATATTTTAAAGCCTGTTGATTGTCTGAAATTTCATCACGTAAATAAGAAAAGTGAACAACATTTTAACCACTCAGACATAAACACTACTTATCACTGTTACAAGTCACATTTCAGTGATTTCACAATAAAATTCACTGTCAAAGATACAAAATTTACATCCCTTCAAAATTGGATACTCCCTCTGCCCCTGCCAATAGTTTATGTTGGCTATGGAATCGTTTTCTTTTCGATTTATGTAAGCATGATCAAGTACACAAGAACTCCAAGAGTTCCACCACACAAAACATGCCTAAAAAACACTTCATATTGACATTGGATAACTTTAATCGCTTCATACATACTTGACATTGACGAATACAAATTTAAGCTCTATTCTACAATGCCACTCGATACAAATACCATTGATTCACTACATAATCGCAAGCATGGATACTAATCTAAGCCCTATGCAACAATGCCACTTACTCCCTCCGTTCCAGTCATTTGTTTATCATTGATAAAATACCCTCACGAAGAATATACAAGCTAAATAAATGATTGGGACGGAGGGAGTAATACAATCACATGACACCAAATTGATGCATCAAAACTTCATCAAATGACAACTAAAAACACACAAGCACAATGCAAAGTAGCTAAAATCAAAAGGGAAGCGGAATTGGAATACAAACCCCATCAGGCAAAGGAACCATAATCAATTTCTTCTTAGAAGAAGCCATCTTAACCCATTCATACCGCGTAACGCCTAAACCTCGTTCCCTAGCTCTCTCCCTCCTCAACTTCTCCTCTTCAGAAATATTACTTTCATCAAGACCACCATCAACAGGACTAAAAACAAGATCATGCTTACCATTTTCCCTATTAAAACAATAAACTTTCCTACTTAAACTATGATCAGGACTAAATAAATAAGCAATCATATTATCATCAGGACTATAACTAATTGAAATTGGTGCAATATATCCAGGTAAAGGGTATTGCACAATTTCATCAATTGGGAAAAATGAAGAACAATCATCATTAATATCATTCAATTTCTGATTAATCATAGTATTATTATCAGTAATAACAGGCATTATTAATGAATTTGATCTAGAACGTTTAAGGGTTTTTCTTGTTTCAGGGTTTGCTTCAACAGAGTGCATTACAGAAACATTACTGCAGTAATGATGCAACTAATACAATCAAAATATATAAAAAGATTGAATCTTTGAAGAATTTATGATATGGGTTTTTTGTAATTTGATATTGGAAGTTGTAAAGATTGAAAATTTAGGGTTTTATCAATCAAATTGGGGAAAATATTGTGATTTTTAATTCAATGTTGGAGAAATTGGGAATTGGGATTGATGAAAGGGGCGAAAGATTGAGTTAAATTGTGATTGTGATGTTAATTGGAATTAATGATGGACTTTGTATGTGAATTAGGGATTAAACAGTGATTTGATTTGATTGATTTGGAAATGGAATCAAATTGGATTTAGATTTGGAGTATCCCAGGTAACTTGTAAAGCTTGAAAAAAGCTTTTTAAAAGTTGAGTGATAATTACAATTTTTTAATAGTTCAGTCAATGGTTATCTTCTCCTTAAATTCCTTTCATTTTTAACAAGTGTGTTAAGCTTTGTTTGGTGTGGGGACGTGCTAAATCTCGCATACAATTTTATTAAATTCCACACGTTTTTCCGTCTTTTTCTAAATTTACCCCTTTAATTTCTTACCCTAATTCCTCACCCTCACCCAGGAAGAAATCAAAAACTCAAAAAAAAAAACCTCCAACACCCACCAGCCAACAACCTCTCCCTCACCCCTACCACCGTCGACCAGCCCTCGCCGCCTTATTCCCGCGCCGATCTCCGCTCCCATACCCGCAACGACCACCCTCTCTGTACCATGTTTGTTGCCTCGACTCAGCTGCAATCGTCATTCAATCCACCTTCAGCCGCGACGAAGGTATTAGATCGACGGCGAGGCTAGGATGGAGTTGACGCCGATAGGGGCGGGAGGTTGGCGTCGAGGGCAAGAGGTTGGTGCTGGTGGAAGGTGATTGGGACTGTGGGAAGGGCTGTCGGGATTAGGAATTGCGTGTGTTTTTTTTTTTTTAAATAAAGGGTAGTGGCGGAAAAAACCAGTAAAACGTGTTGGATCGAGTAAAATGGCGTGTTGGATTTAGCAATTACG